>ML422146.1:45643-113111 GCA_005239525.1 Nicotiana knightiana | reverse complement strand
TTTTCCCGTTATTTATTTATTTATTATTATTATTATTATTTTTTTGTATTATTTATTTAAATTTATTTTTCTTAAATTTAATTTTTTTTTATTGAATAAAAGAAGATAAGATACACATGTATATATATATTTTCTTCTATTTATATATATATGTTTATATATATATATTTTCTTCTATTTAAACATAGGAAAAAATCTTATATTCTAAGAATGTGAATATTTTTGTTGTTTTTAATTTTCTTAAATAGAACCTATTAAGAGTAAGATAAAAAATTTAAAATATTAAGATTAATATTTACATAAAAAATAGTATAGAATTTGGGTGTGGTCAAAAAATAGTTGTTCACAGGTAGCCTACCATATTTACAACCGAAAAAAAGGGAAATAGCCCATGAGATTCATCAACTAGCTAGTCTTGGAGTTTGATTACTGGACTCAGGTAATATTGGAATTCTTGTACGTGTATAAATTCTTGTGTTGGTTATTGTCATTGGTCTTCTGAGGCCATTGTCGTTATTGATGATTATGGTCCTATGTGACGTTGAGTTATTAAGCTTCTATAGGGAGAATTGGTAGTAGTGTTGTTACTAAGGCGACCATGCCAAAGTTATATAGATCCCGGGGAATTGAACATTCGAGGATGAATGTTTCTAAGGGGTGAGGGATGTTACATCTCGCGTTTTTGTACGTTAAAAGTTTCGTCTTTAGTTGATCGACGTAGACTCGGGGATGATATTATCTTGAGGTTAATGTATTTATGCTATTAATAACGAGCGATAAGTAAGTGTCATGGAGTATAAGGGGTACACGAATTAAAGAAAATAAGTTTCGTTGAAGGTGGCTGATTTGGGATAAAATACGGGTCGAGTGATAAAATCCGATAATTATTATGACCACGATATTATGACGTATAAAGTATATTAAAAATGAGTAGTATTTTTAGGTAATTTGATATAATTATTAATTATAGGGATAATTGGTTAATTACCGGATTATGGGGCATTACCTAGTTAATTAATGAATTAAGAGATAAGCCTAACCTCCCCCCTCCCCCAAGAAAAGTAACGTGGAAGCATTTAGCTAACCACATAAAATGACTCTTAGTCATCTAAGGACGAGGTGGCTACCTAAGAAAACTTAGAATTTTATAGGAAAAGACTTAATTACAAAGTCTTGTCCATTTAATTTTGGAAAAGAACCAAAAATGTCTATAACCCAACAAACTAAGAACATTCACCATTTTCTTAGTTCAAAATTCTTCATAGAGCAGAAGCTTGATTCGTTCCAAATAATTCAAAGAACATAAGCTTGATTCGTTCAAGACTTCAAGAACAAAAGCAAAAATTAAATCTGAATTTTGGGGTTCTAAATTCAATCCAACAAGGTTTCCTACGAAAATTGTTAGAATCATAGGAACGTAAAATTTTGCGGTTCCAAAAGAGTATGGTGCAATCTTCAAGAATATTATACATAGTATTCCCTACTCTAGGTATGTTTAGGCCATCCTTTCTTTCTTTTTGGCATGATCCAAGTTATACAGAAGAAATGAGCAAACGTACAGTTTCCATAAATTACTCTATTCATAGAAATACTAGGGGTGTCTACATTCTTGATTCCTCATGTGAATTATTATTATCTTCTGTTCATGGGTCTGAGAATAATACGTAGTTGAAAAAGTTTATCCCGAAGGAATATTGAGATTATTACATATTTTTCATGCATTTCATTCATTTATACTCGTGCATTGACCCATGACCAGATGGCGTTATATACGCGTATATATGTAAATATATGTATATGGGATATGGCAAAAGGTTACGGCGTTATATACGCACCACCACCTGTTCAGTTGCTATATGTTGATGATGTTGCCCACAATGGCCGAGATGACATGATGAGATGTCCTCAGTGGCTTGATGATGTTATATACACCTATACCCATGCATGGCATGACATTTATATACACGTGCATAACATTATACACGTTTCAGAAATTACAAGGTTATTCAGATTTACAGATGAATTTCTTTATTCCATGTTTCATCTATGTCTCTTACGTATATATTTTCATGCCTTACATACTCAGTACATTTATTGTACTGACACGCTATTTCACGAGGCCTGTGTTTCATGCCCGCAGGTGCAGGTAGGAAAAATGACGTCCCTCTTCTTAGGATCCTTGATCAACGAGAGTTGGCGTGCTTCATTTGATCTTGAGTTGCTTTTGATATTGGTACGATATGTTTGTATATATATGGGTATGACCTGGCTCAGTCCCGTCTTTGTACAGTTATATTTCTATTAGAGGTCTGTATACAGTATGTCTGGTTAGATAGTATGTGGCCTTGTCGGCTTCCAGTTTTGAGGTACATAGTTGCCTATAGCAGCCTTGTCGGCTTGCCCTACGTATGTTGCACGTATATGTACATAGGACTTTTTGGGCAGGTTTTCGTCATGTATATTATTCTCATAATTCAGCAGATGTTAGTCAGGTTTATATCTTAGACGCATGCTTAGGGGTGTTTGACAGGCAGGACTAAGGCACCCATCGCGGCCCATCGGTTTGGGTCGTGATATGATTGCATAAACTTCAGAGACTTTGGCCCAGATTTATATTTAGGAGATCGTCCAGTTGTGTGGCGTAACTATTTCCATTATTTCATATAGAGGCACTCAGTTCACTTTGCATTTCTGGAGATCAGTACAGAGTGAGTTGGGTACCTAGGTGGAGCTTAGCACGACTTTACATCTGTAGACAGATGGGCAGCCGAAGCGGACACTTAAGATTCTGGAGGATATGATTAGAGCATGTGTGTTTGACTTCGGAAGGCAGTGGAATCTATTCTTACATTGACTGAGTTTCTTATAATAACAATTATCAGTACAACATCGAGATGGCTCCATTTGAGGCCTTGTATGGTCGATGATGTCTTTCCTCCATTGGTTGGTTTGAACCGGGGAGGTTAGATTATATGGTACTGATTTGGTAAAGGATGCCTTGGACAAGGTAATGCTGTTTCAAGAGTGACTTTGAACGGAAAAATCCCAGAGGAAGAGTTACACGAATCATAATGCACGTGATTTGTCATTTACGGTAAGCGAGAAGGTAATTTTGAAGGTCTAGGTGATGAAGGGTATCATGAGGTTCGGAAAGAGGGACAAGTTGACTCCGAGGTTCTTCGATCGATTCGAGGTATTGGAGAGAGTTGGTGAGGTTGCATACAAGCTTGCTTTGCCTCCTAATCTCTCACGAGTTCATCTGGTATTCCACGTGTCTATGCTCCACAGGAACCATGCCGACAGGTCCCCTATGTTGGATTAACACACAATTCAGCTAGATGAGAGCTTGAGTTATGAGGAGAAGCTAGTTGCCATTGTTGAAATGCATGTTAATAAGTTGAGGTCTAAGAAGAATGCAACATTGAATGTCCGGTGGAGGGATCAACCAGTCGAGGAGGTGACTTGGTAGACCAAGGAGGACATGCATAGCAGATATCCACACTTATTCGGCACTTCATGTATGATTCTAAACTCATTCGAGGATGAACATTTGTTTAAGAGGTGGAGAATGTAATGCTCGACCGGTCGTTTTTCTTTCTAGATCCCCGTTACCCTAATGAAGTCTTTTCATATTTGAGGGGCTGAGGAGGTTTTGTGCTTCGTGATCGCCAAGTGGGCATCAAGATAGCGGTATTTGGCCTGAAAGTGCTTTGCATCGCCTAACTGAGGTCAGGAATGCGATGATTTAGAGGCGAGGGCCAAGGGAGTCAGCTGGTCTACGCGGTCGCGTGGGAGATTCCGCAATCGCGAAAGAGGAATTATGGTGGGGCTGTTGTAGAGGCTAAGCGTTCATGACAGGGGGTTCGCATTTGTGATGTGTCCAGCTTGGAAGCCTTCGTGTTCAGAGGGATATTGCTGCATTTGTGAATGGGAAATCGAGGGCAGAAGCAAGAGTGTGCTTCGCGATTGCCAGTCATTAGCAACGATCGTGAAGGGTAACATCTGGGCATAAAGTTTGTTTTAATTCAAGACTTAGGCTCATTTGCCTCACTTTTCACTTGTCTTGGGAGACCTGGGGCTCTTTGGAGGGAGATTTTCACCAAGCATCATAAGGTAAGTGATTTCTACCTATTGTGAGTTAAATACATGGATTAAGTAAGGATGTTAACATAGAAATTAGTAAAATTTTGGGATTTTGTTGATAAACCTAGGGTTTAGTAAAAATAGGATTTTACCACGAAATTGATTATGAAATTGGGTAAAAGTTATATATTTGAGTTTGTAATGCCATGGGTAACTGTCAGGACCCGAAACCCCACCAGTCGTGATGGTACCTAACCCAACCCACTAGGTAAGCCAAACTATATCAGTTACTTCTAAATTGAGAAACTACTAATGAATATTAGTAAAACAACAGAATTTAGTACAACTACCCCAAATACTGGTAGTACAGGTCATGAGCCACTATGATTTAGATTTATAAAGCTGGTGAAATGAATAAATGCAACATCTGTTTGAAAGTTACATAAACATAAATGAAATCCCAAGCTACCATGAACAAAGGGATAGCATCAATCTGGTACTATGGTACATTTCCAATGCAAAGCTGACTTCACAGATACTCATCTCTAAAATCTACATGCAAGGTGCAGAAGTGTAGTATGAGTACAACCGACCCAATGTACTCAGTTGGTATCTTGACTAACCTTAGAGAAGTAGTGACGAGGGTTTTAAGTCAAAAGATACTCACTTGTCAATTAACCTGCGACATATATTAAAGACTGGCAACCAGATGTATAGCAGGAAATAAATAACTAAAACCTCATCAGAACAAGTGATAACAATTTAATACGAGCAACGGCTCAGCTTCAACAACAAGTCATCAGATAGAACCGCATGCATATGGCACCCGTGCCCAAGTTAATGATCACCCTCTCATGGAAAGGACCTCGTGCCGCAATATAAATACGATCCCGTATCAATTGTCAAATAACACGTTCAAGAATAAACTATTTTAATGCATGATAACATCTTTCTTTTTACTACAACCCGATTCATTTCCAAAAACTCAATAGAATATAAAATAACAACTCCATGTCGGTAAATCCATCTTAGAAACCAATCATCAAGTATAGCATGTATCTATCTCCCATGAAAATATAACATGTTCAATATAAGGTACCAATAGCCTTAACTCTTTTCTAGCATGGTTCGTAGTACCCACAAAGTCGATTAATTAAATAATACATGGAATCAAGATAAAGACACACCAAATAAGGCATAAAGTAACCTAGAATCTATGCCGAGCATGAATATCCATGGCACATGCATATACTCTCGTCACCTCATATATAGATCACCCCCATGCAAAAAACAACATCAATTAATAGGAAAATTTTCCTCAACCAAAGCTAAGCAAGACAGTTACTCAAACGAGCAAAATCAATACTCTAGAATCACCATCCCTTAGGAATCGACCTCCGAATTGCTCGAAACTAGCCAAAAGTAACTCAAAAATATTAAATAATTCCATAAGAATCAAACCCAAACGATAATGGCCGAATATTTAATCAAATATTCAAAATCAACCAAAAATTCAACCCTAGAAGGCGTTACGGAACCTAATAAAACCCACAAATTCTGATAACTCATTCGAATACAAGTCCAACGATACTAGTTTCACTCAATTCTGACTCCGAATCGATGTTCAAAACCCAATTATACACTTTAGAAAAGTTTTGCCAAAACCCCCAAAATAAACTTTCTTATCCTTCAAGTCAAAACCCTATTTTCTTCTTTAAGATTCCTTGATTTAGAGGTAAAATCAATAATAGATTCATCTTATAATCATAAATTCGAGTTAGGATTACTTACCCCCCAATTAAGTCGATGAAAATTCCTAAAAATCTCCTATTCCCGAGCTTCAAAACCTTGTGAAAAAAATTATCTGAATTCCAAAATAAGTAAAAATGCATCAATTATTCCAGCACGAATTAGATTCTAGATGATCTCAAAACTCACATTTGATAAGTCCAACATAATCCTTGCAAGATCACACCCAACAACCTTTTGAATCATCCAATTTGGCCTTAAAATGAGGGAGATATCATATTTAGAAGTTTTAAAGGAAATCTGAAAATATCAATGAAATAACTGGTATTTTCGGAATTGTTGAACCAGAAAAATCAGTAATAGAAAAATCTTCATTTTAGCACCCAAAACTCATTCAAAACCTCCCTGACACAAACCATGTATGTATTTCAATCATGAAACACGCTACCAACACGCTCTCGCATTGAAAACACCAAAATAGGTCATCTTGACCCGATATTGATCATGGCCGAACTCCAAATTCTTAACTTAATAGTCTCTCAACCAATGATCCAAAACACACCTGAGCCCCTCGGAACCCCATCCAATCATACCAACAAGTACAAATACATTATCAAAACTTGTCCAAAGGCTAAAAACATCCACAGGAACATCACAACAAAGAATCGAGGCTCAAACCGAATATAATTTCTCTTAAGTTGCTAAATATTCACTCTTTCAAAAGAGTGTTTGAATCACACTTACACTTCGGATTACTTACAAACTTTATACACAAGTTCGATTCAACTATATAGACCTATAATAAATCTTGAAACACCAATTAAAGTCCATAATATATCTTGGTCAAACTTATGAACTCTTAAGTTCTTAAAATTGCCAATTTTCAACAAATAGTGCCGAATTCTTTTAGGAACCTTGGAAGACAAATACGAACATACGTATAAGTCCAAAATCATTATACGAACCCATCAGAACAATCAAAATCTGATTTCGAGTTCGTTTACTCAAAAGTAAAATTTTGGTCAACTCTTCCAGCTTAAAGCTTCCAAATCGGGAGTCATTCTTGCAAATCAATCCCCAATAACTCGAAAAACAAAATAAAAAATGCACACAAGAATACATCATATGAATCTACCCAAAACCTCAAACCATCGACTGGAATGCCAATGCTCAAAACGACCGATCGAGTCATTATATTCCCCCCACTTAAACATACGTTCGTCCTCGGACGTGCCAAGAGTCATTCCAAAGCCATCAAATCACAGTATAAACTGACCATTCACATACCCATGAGTGATCCCACGTGACCCCAATCCACATAAGCCCAACTATCCAACCTAACTGAAAAATCTTTACTTCAACCTTAGTCCATAAACCTTGGAACCCAATCTCCAACATCTGGAATTCATTATAAGACCCGTTTCTCGCATCTATACACTGTATAAGCTTGAACAAGTTGTATCAACTCATAACCATATTCCAAGATATAATCACATGATATACCACATAACTCAGATTCCCATAGCAATAACTTTTGACAACAATAGCTGCTCATTACCAAACCGGTACCAGTGACATACCTCATTTCAAATAAAACCTCATTTTGAACCTTCCTACACTGCCAACGATGAAGGAAAAATGTAAAAACTCATAACCAATCATCAAATCAACTAACCATGGAGATCTCTCACCCGCCAAGAACCATAGACAGATCCTAAGGTAACTAGGGACATTACTCTTTTAAACATGTCTTAACCAAATCTAATGACTCAAACTCCAGGTCCAAGAACATCATCTCATCCAGTACAAGCTTCTCAACCAACATGCCACACTAATAACACCTAAAGCCACTATGCTATGCAATTCATGTACCTAACAAGCAACAACTCGAATGTGACCAATGATGAAAGGAGAATCAAATGAGAGAACTGTCCGGGAAGCTCAAAAAATACTACCAAAAGGTGAAATTCTATGAAACCATCTCACAGAGGAGAAACAAAACAAACAAAATAAGCACAAAGGATCATGTCTCAACATGACTCCGCTACGGGCGTAACCTAATCCAAACATACCGGCCCACATAGAATATCTCGAGCCATGATGCTCACAGTCAGCAACCATATGCATATCAACAACAAACACGAGAAGTGCATCCATAACCATGGAGAAACGGATAGCACGATATACCACAGATAGGAAGACCACAAAACAAGGCGCAATCCACCATTAAACAACCCAAGAGCTATCTCACTTGAACATCTCCACAAAGCCTAACATAACCGCATCCTGTGTGTAAATGGTCAACAGTCTCACAACCCATCGTACCATATGAGAGTAACACATGGAACATAATAAAACACAAATAAGATCAACTCAGACCGATGGCACACTCCTCAACACTAGCAGTGCATAGTAAACAAACCGATTCAATGTAGAATATACATTCTCATTAAGCATATCATTGGGCCCCAAAACCCATTGCTATCATCCCACAAAAAGTAGATAACCTTCCCAAAAGTCCGCAGTAACCTACCAATAGTACATACCACATCGACTGACTAACTCTTAACACATATTCATAGTATGCAACCAAGGAATAGTCTACCTCTAAGAACATCCAATCCCTAAACCTCGAGAATACATAAATCTCCATATCCGATCCCAACTCTTCCACTCAATAACTGAAGCATCACTCATACACAATCATCTCACATAAAATCTTTTGCGCTCCGTAGCAATTCCTGAACCTCAGCAGCCGACAACCAAGTGATTACCATAATACTAATCAAGAATCCAGAAGTCAAAACACAATACGTCTCCTAACATGCACACCCCTCAGGAAATACAAGGTAGTACTAGAATTCCGTAAACATCTGAAATCTCCCATACCGTCTAGGACTCATGATATTTATTTCAAAAACCAATTCACAAACTTGCCCATGAAATCTCAATCCTATACAACACACCACTTTTGTCATGCTATCTTATGAAAAAACGAGGATCCCATCCTCAACTCTAAATCACAAGTAGGATAGACATCCCAATAACCAAAAACATCCTACTAACTCAATCCCGTAGAACAAAATCACAACACATAACGAATTTCCCCATGCCCATGGAACACATCAACCGCAAGTCGTGGACAAACCATCGCAAACTCCTCGGAATCTATTTTCACATAATCAAATTATTAGAACTATATCCCTCTAAATTAACCAATAACCATAGACTTCTATACCAAGAGTACTTGATCATGAAAATGCTTGCACTGAAGAATACTCTAAGGAATCTGAAGTTTTTTCTTTCACTTTTCTAATATCGAAAGGAAGAATCACTAATGACACAGAGTACCGCAAGTCTCGACACCATCAAAGGTAACCCCAAGTCCTAACCATACTCAAATCCGAAAATCCTTAAATGCCAAATATCGAGGACCGAGGTACCTATCGAAGATCGAGACCAAATGAGACAGACATCGAGTAGCACCCACTCACGCAGCATGAATCTCCTAAGGATAATAGTGATTGCCTAGTATTAATCCTCATAACACACACTGCTTTACGCTTGTTCTCACAAGTGTATTTGATTTCAGGAATCAACATGTCTAACTCTCAAGAAGCACCCACTCACGCAGACACCGACCTTGGTCTTCATGACAAGAACGAGAACATAGTTGCCCCGGGAAACAAAGTACCTCCATTCGATTCTGATGGACCATCAGCCATATATCCAGTCGATATCAGTTCTCATGTTCCTATTCATGGAAATTTAGGCGCAGACCCTGAAAATAGCATCCGTAGAGACTCTCGGGCTGCCGACTAGAACGCACAGAGCGGTGAAGAAGGCGGGATTAGCCTTTGAATGATATTTGAAATGTTGCAGACTCCGCAAGCTGCGATAGCGCAACTCCAAAATCAGAATCGAGCACCAAGCAGAATTGAGCTCGATACATCACAAGAAGTTATTCATAGGGTCGACTTTGTATCGGAGAAACCAAATAATAATGGATCGGGAGCTAACCCCGCTATCATGAAGATGCTCGAGGATCTCACTAAACTGATCGAATCAGAAGAAAAGAAAATCGAGGCTAATGACAAAAAGGTAGAAACGTACAATTCACGGTTGACCAAATACTAGGGGCACCCCAGATTCTAAAAGGTTTGGATTCGAAGAAGTTTGTGCAAAAGCCTTTCCCTCCAAGTGAGGCTCCAAAGCCCATTCCAAAGAAGTTCCGCATGCAAGAAATTCCCAAATACAATGAAACGACCGATCTTAATGAGCATGTCACTTCTTATACATGCACAATAAAAGGAAATGACTTAGAAGATGATGAACTTGAATCTGTTCTGTTGAAGAATTTTGGAGAAACTTTATCGAAGGGGGAAATGATATGGTACAACAATTTTCCGCCCAATTCCATCGATTTCTTCGCCATGCTTGCTGATTCGTTCGTAAAGGCACACGCTAGAGCAATAAAGGTCGCAACTAGGAAGTCAGACCTCTTCAAAGTGAGACAAAAGGACAATGAAATGCTAAGGGAATTCGTATCTCGATTCCATATGGAACGCATGGACCTACCCCAGGTCACCGATGATTGGGATGTCCAAGACTTCACTCAAGGTTTGAACGAGCGAAGTTCGATTGCGTCACGACAACTAAAGCAGAATGTGATTGAATATCCAGCTTTGACCTGGGCCGATGTACATAATTGATACAAGTCAAAGATCAGGGTCGAGGATAATCAGTTAGGAGCCTCTTTCGGTTCCGTCTACCCAAATATATCCGAGGGCAAAATTCAAAGGACATCGACAGAGAGCCCTAGTCAAACAGAGATCGGTACCATCCATACAACGCAGATCGTAAAAACAATAGACCAAGACATAATCCCGTTCGAAATGATCGAGGAAAAAACTCCCAAAGGCTCATGAGTAAGAGTGGCTTCGATAAACATGTCGAGCCTAAAGAAGCGCCATAGTTATCAGAATAAAACTTCAGTACAGATGCATCAGGTATTATATCAGCCATTGGACGAATCAAGGATACTAGGTGGCCCAGACCCCTATAGACCGATCCAACTCAAAGGAACCGTAATCAAATGTGCAAATACCATGGAACCAATGGTCACAGAACCAAAGACTGCAGAGAGTTAAGGGAGGAGGTAGCCCGTTTGTTCAACGAGGGTCACCTTCGAGAGTTTCTGAGTGACCGAGCTAAATATCACTTTAGAATCAGGGATGCAAACAGGAAAACAAACAGGAGGAACCACAACACGTAATTCATATGATCGTAGGTAGGGTCGATATTCCTCATGGCCTGATATTTAAACACACCAAGGTGAAAATCACAAGGGGAAACGTACCCGGGACTACTTACCAGAAGGTACCTTGTCTTTCAATGATGAGTATGTAGAAGGGATCGAACTGCCTCACAATGACGCACTGGTAATATCTATCCTTATGAATAAAATTCAAGTTAAACGTGTGTTGATTGATCCAGGTAGCTCGGAAAATATTATTTGATCGAGGGTTGTGGAGAAACTCTGCCTCTAAGATCAAATCGTGCCTGCAGCTCGAGTACTCAACGACTTCGACATAGAAAGTGAAACCTCCAAAGGGGAAATCATTTTTCCAGTAAATGTGGCTGGGAGTATCCAAGAAACAAAGTTCTATGTGATCGAAGGTGACATGAGATACAACACGCTGCTCGGAAGACCTTGGATTAATAATATGAGGGCAATATCTTCGATGCTTCATCAAGTCTTGAAGTTTCCAACATCGGAAGAAATCAAAACGGTGTACGGTGAACAACCCACCGTCAAAGAGATGTTTGCAATCAGCGAAGTAGTACCAATATCGGAGCTTTCGTCAACAAAGGGATCAAAGTCAAAGGGAAAACAGGAAGTCAAATAGCAACCACAAGTACCAGCTTTGGCCCCATCGGAGGAGCAGGAGATCTTCGAGGATGAAGACTATATGATACCTCGAACCTTTATAAGCCTCGATGATTCTGACGCAACAAAGTCAACGGTCGAGGAGCTGGAACAAGTCATATTGATAGAGCATCTTCCCGATCAAAAGGTATATCTGGGCACGACGTTAACTCCCGAGCTCAGGAAAAAATTCTTCCAATTCCTTTTAAATAACATGGATTATTTTTCTTGGTCCCACCTAGATATGACAGGGATCCCACAGGAGATCACAACGCATCCATTGAGCCTGGACCCGAAGTTTAGACCGGTAAAACAAAAGAGAAGGCCTTAGTCCGAGGTAAAAATTCTTTCATCAAGGATGAGGTAACCAAGCTTCTCAAAATAGGATCCATTCGGGAAGTAAAATATCCCGAATGGTTAGCAAACGTAGTTGTAGTCCCTAAAAAGGGGAACAAACATAAAATGTGCGTAGATTATAAAGATTTGAACAAAGCATGTCTCAAAGACTCTTTTCCTCTGCTGAATATCGATCGCATGATCGATGCCACGACTAGCCACAAGATCCTTAGTTTTATCGATGCTTACTCCGAGTACAATCAAATCCAAATGAACCCGGAAGATCGGGAAAAGACTTCATTCATCACTAAGTATGGCACCTATTGTTATAATGTTATGCCGTATGGGCTAAAAAATGCTGGTGCTACCTTCCAACGCCTAGTAAATTGAATGTTTGAAGAACAAATAGGTAAATCAATGGAGGTATATATTGATGATATGCTAGTTAAGTCCCTGCGCGCAAAAGACCATTTAACGCATTTGCAGGAAACTTTCAACATATTGAGAAAATATAACATAAAGCTCAATCCTGAGAAATGTGCATTCAGGGTCGGTTTGGGCAAGTTCCTCGGCTTTATGGTGTCAAATCGGGGGATCGAGATCAACCCCGATAAAATCAAGGAAATCGAAGATATCACGGTCATGGACATCGTTAATTCCATACAAAGATTAACAGGGCAGATAACTGCCTTAGGCCGGTTTATCTCGAGGTCTTCAGATTGAAGACACATGTTCTTCTAACAGCTCAAAAATAAGAAGAATCGCTTGGACCCCGGAATGCCAAGAGGCATTGGAAGAGTTAAAGCGGTATCTTTCGAGCCCACTATTGCTTTATACTCCAAAAGCAGAAGAAAAACTCTACTTATATTTAGTAGTCTCAGAAGTTGCGGTAAGTGGGGTCCTAGTTCGAGAAGAGCAAGGTACGCAATTTCCCGTTTACTATGTTAGTCAAACTTTAGGAGAAAACGAGGCCCGATACCCGCACTTAGAAAAATTAGAAGTTTCTATAATAAGTGCCTCTAGGAAATTAAAACCATATTTTCAATGTCACCCGATTTGTGTGGTGACCACTTAGGGCCGATTGGCCAAATGGAGCGTTGAAATTAGTGGGTATGATATCGAATATCAACCTCGAACGTCCATCAATTCTCAAATCTTAGCAGACTTCATGGCCAACTTCATGCCAGCCCTCGTACCCGAGGTCAAAAAATAACTGTTATTAAAAACGGTTACATCTTCAGGGGTGTGGACCCTTTTCACAGACAACACTTCGAACGTGAAGGGTTCCGAGCTTGGCATCGTTTTGAAGTAACCCACGGGCAATACTATTAGACAATCTATCAAATCTTCTAAGTTGACTAACAATGAGACCGAGTATGAGGCCATGATTGCAGGTCTCGAGCTAGCAAAGAGTTTGGGAGTAGAAGTCATCGAGGGCAAATGTGACTCCCAACTTGTAGTAAATCAAGTCAACAGAACTTTCGAGGTTCAAGAATATCGAATGCAGAGATACTTAGACAAATTAAAAGTGTCTCTACATCGATTTAAAGAATGGACGTTGCAGCACATACCTCGAGAACAAAATAGCGAGGCCGGCGCCCTTGCAAATTTGGGGTCGTCAATCGAAGATGATGAACTTAGATCGGGGACTGTCATGCAACTTTTGAGGTCAGTTATCGAAGAAGGACATGCCGAAATACATTCCACAAGCTTAACCTGGGATTGGAGGAATAAGTACATCAAATACCTAAAGAACGGGAAGCTTCCATCAGATCCTAAAGAATCGAGAACTCTGCGCATGAAGACCGCGCGGTTCACGTTGGCCGAGGATGGAACACTATATAGGAGAATGTTTGATGGACCTCTAGCAAAAATTTTGGGGCCAGGAGACACCGACTATGTCCTACGGGAAATTCAAGAGGTCACTTGTGGAAATTATTGCGGTGCTGAATCATTGGTTCGCAAAGTCATCAGAGCATGACACTATTGGGACAATATGGAAAAGAACACTAAAGAATTTGTTTGAAAGTGGACAAATGTCAAAGGTATGCGCTGATGATCCAGCATCCCGGAGAGAAACTCCACTCAGCCCTGTCCCCGTGATCGTTCATGAAATAGAGGATGGATATCGTCGGCCCTCTACCATCGGCCCCAGATAAAGGTAAATTCATTGTATTTATGCTTGACTATTTTTATAAGTGCGTTGAAGCACATGCCTTTGATAAAGTCAGAGAAAAAGAAGTTATAGACTTCATTTGGGATCACAATTATGCCGACTCGGGATACCCGCCGAGATAGTATGCGATAGTGGGAAACAATTCATTGGCAGCAAAATAACAAAGTTCCTCGAAGATCACAAAATAAAAAGGATCTTGCCGATGCCGTATCAGCCTAGTGGGAACGGACAAGCCGAATCGACAAACAAGACCATCATTCAGAATCTAAAGAAAAGATTGAACAACGCTAAGGTAAAATGGAGAGAAATTTTGCCCAAAGTCCTTTGGGCGTACCGAACAATATCAAAATCCATTATGTGGAAACACTGTTCTCCTTAGTATATGGCGCCGAAGCTCTGATCCAGGTAGAGGTCGAGGTCGGGGAACCTAGCGTCAGGTTTTGATACACAATGGAAGAGTCAAATCACGAGGCTTTGAATACAAGCCTCGAATTTCTAGATGAAAAACGGGAAGCCGCCCTCATCCGAATGGCTGCACAAAAGTAGCGCATCAAAAGGTACTACAATCGAAGAGCCAATCTTCGCCACTTTCTAGTCGGGGACTTAGTTCTAAGAAAAGTTACCCTCAATACTCGAGATCCAAACGAAGGAAAACTCGGCCCAAATTGGGAAGGACCGTATCAGTTCCTCGGTATCATCGGAAAGGAATCTTAAAAACTTGGCACGATGAACGACGAACAATTTCCAAATAACTGGAATCACTCCTCAAACGATATTATTGCTAAGGTATGACCTTCTCCTTTTTCACTTGTATTTTATACTAACTTGTTGTAGGTGTTCGGTCAAAGGCATCAAAGTTCTCTCTAAATACGAAGTATTTAGGTCTGTAAGCACGCGTCGCACTCTTTTCCCTTCAACCGATTTTTATCCCAAATGAGTTTTTTCGGCAAGGTTTTTAATGAGCAACCATTGTTCGTGCTAACCTAGAGCAATTCAACAGTATCCTAGGCTTCTTTACAATCAACCTCGAATACTGGGGGGTATCACCCTGGGATGTTATGTTTTCAAGGAGAATACTTCGTGACAACAGGGTCTCGATAGGTAAATTTGTAAAGGTCCAAATGGTCAAATGAACTGTGCCCATATAGACTACTCGAGTCCTAATGGCAAAACATATACGCATGAATGATCTATTGAAAGAAGTATTTTTTCCTTACCAGATGTTCCATGCCTTAGCAAAATTTCTACTTTACAATTTCATACTTATGATCTACTACGGAAATTGGCTCAAGTGCCGATCGCAATTAAAGCTCGAGCAATCAACCACGTACTCGGGGAATGCCGTCCAAAAATTGACGTGTTCGAATTATTAAACTTCGAGACCATAAGACCTTAAAAAGGCAATCCTCGATATTTTTAGGCCAAGGATGCCCCACTCGAGGACTTACACTTCAAACAAGTTCGAAGAATAATTGGGAATAAGCCCAAGAGGCAAATCCTAAGGCTACGACCAAACTAACACGGTTCGGAGACGTCTGAGTTCTGTAATAAAATAGGCCTTCAAATATTTTCATAAAACTGGTTTAAAAGGCTACCCTCGGCAAACTTAAAAGGGTTTCAAGCACATCAACCCTCGAAAACCCTAAGGGGTACCAAATTGTTTGAACTACCGAACGAGCTTGTTTCTCGCTAAGGCATAACAAAACAAAGGGTTTCGATAACACTAGCCCTCAAAACCCTAATGGATACAAATTTATCTTGTGCTAAGGCATAACAAATTTTTTACATGATTAACTTTCTAAGCCAAAAAGTGTAAAAAAAACCATTCTTTTAAGGCCACATCGGCCTAATTCAAGAGCGTAAGGGCCATTTTATTTTTGAGTTCGAGAAGCCAACCTTACTCAACCAAAACCTAGGGGTCATCTTATTTTGGGTTCGAATAAGTACTCACCCGGTTATAAAGATTACATTAGTCCGATGAGACAAAAATTTTCAAGGCAGAAATTGAAACAAAGACAAATAAAAGGGAATAGAGATCTTTTATACATGAAAGTATTTACATGGATCAGTCAGGATCCTATACAAAAAATTCAAAAAGAAAAGATCCTAAGTGCGTAATTTTCTTCGGAAGCTGCGTCTTCGTCATCAGAATCCCCTCCACTCTTGAATCCACTCGCGCTCTTGAAATCACCATCATCGGAAGAGAGAACCGCTTTGGCTTCGGCCTCGAGTACTTTTGCGTTCTCGATATCGACATTAAGGTCAAAGCCACGAGGATGAATCTCCTCCAGCGTCTCTCTTCGAGACTGGTATTTGGCATGCTCGGGAACCCAGTATGATCACGTTTGAGCCGTATCAGCAACTTCCTTTGCTCGAATTTGAGCAACTTCGGCGTCAGCTCGGTAGACGGGCCACAATTGCCTCCGTGTCAGCCTTTACCTTTTTTGTCTTAGAAGTGTCCTTAGCACGTTCGGTGGCCAACCGAGCCTCGAGCTCCTCAATTTTTTGGCTCGGACCGAGCATTCCTCCTTCATGCTTTGGAGTTGATGTTCGGTTGATGAAAGTTGGGCTCGAGCAGTATCTTTCTCCGAGGCAAGGTGTTCCATGTTTTGCTTCCACCCCAAAGTCTCCGCTTTCATCATGTTGGCCTCCTCACAAAGCTACTTGATCTTTTCGGCCTTCTGCTGAACCTATAGGATCAAAGTATTAGTCGTTGTTACCGAATTGATACATTGAGCTTCTAAATTTTTTTCATTACCTGCTTGATCAGGTCGGTCTGCTCTTTATATGTTGTGGCCAATTCAGCTTGGAGGTCCTTGATCTCCTCTTCTTTTTGCCCACTGAGAAGTTTGAGGTCATCTCTCTCCTCTGTGAGCCTTCTAAGATCATCCTCGCACCAGCTCTGCTCTGCCCAGGACTTGGAAAACGCTTCCCGATCAAGTGTCAAGGCCTATGAAGAAAAAAAAGGAAATTAGGAAGAAGGAATAAATGCAAATATTGACGAAGGGAGATGAGGCTTACCCGACTCAGAAGTCGTTGAGCCTCATCGAAGAGAGTTGATGCATCACCCAATTCGGTAGCATCTTCAGCTCCCGTGAAGCAACCACGGAAAAGTTCCTCCCCTTCTTGGGTCGTTCCCACATCAGGGGTCCCCATGGCCTGGGCTTCCTGAATTGCCTCTCGAAAAATGTGAGGAGGGGCAGCGAATGGTCAATATCTATTGCACCAAGAAAGTCGCTTGGGGGTTTCTCTTTGTTTCAAAGGGCCTCGGAACCGGACCCTTCGGGCATATCCATCAATTGCTCATCACGGCGAGAGGCATCTTCAGCCACCGACGACTCGGGGACTTTCCTTGGGCCATCTTCTGCGATCTCCTCGGTCCGAGGCTAATCTCTTCGATCATCACCGGCTCTGAGCCTTTGGGGCCTCAGTGCTCCTCTTTCGAGCTACTAGCTTAAAGCCAACATCTTCATCTTCCTCGTCTTCCTCCCTTAGTCGCTGAGCTACATCAGCAGGCAAGGCGACAATGTCTTTCTCCGACCTGCGAGCCTTGCTCGTCTTGGGTTTTAAATTATCGGAGGGAAAGACCCTTTTTCTTGTATTTCATCATCGACTTTGGGACCGGGGGCGAAACCTCCTCCTCTTCGGACGGGGTCCTCATGACGACACCTTTCCTAATGCCTGTATAAAAGGAAATCAAGTGAATATAAGAAGGAAATATTTTAACAAAATCCATCAGATATATAAAGAAAATACTTACCGTGATTTTTGTCCTCCCATCGACCCCCTGCTAAATCGCGCCATGAGCGCTCAGCATATGAGGAGGTCAAAGCTAGGGTCTGAAGCCAACTCTCGAGGTTCAGAATTGCACCAGGCATCCAAGCGACCGCTACATCATAGAAATGGATCTCGATAAAGAGAAGTAAAGGGAACAAAATAGTAAATAGAAGCTAAAGGAAGGATTGAACTTACACTTCATATTCCATTTCTCGAGAAATGGCATCTTCTCGATCAAAATTAGGTCAGAAGTCTTCACTCAAACGAACCGACTCATCCACCCTCGATCCTTGTCCTCGTCTATGCTGAAGAACAACACCTTGGTGGCCCGACGCTGAAGCTTTATCAGCCCACCTCGAAATAGACTGGTCCTATACAACCTGATGAGGTGGTTGAGGGTGAAAGGCGTCCCTTCTTTTTTGTTCGCAAAAAAGTGAACAGAATGACAATCCGACAGAAGGAAGGATGGATCTAACCTAGGGTTATTTGGTATTGGCGGCAAAAGTAGATGATGACGGGGTCGACAGGGCCCAGCTTGAAAGGATAAGTGTAAACACTTAGAAACCCTTTCACGTGGGTAGTGATATCTTCCTCGGAGTCGGTATCACCACCTCTTTCTTCTCCAATTGACAGTCTTTCTTGACCTATTCAAGGTCACCCTCAGTTATCGAGCACATGTATCTTGACATCACTCACACCGGACGAGGACATAAGAAGTTTTCTCGACTTTGAAGTCGAAAGTAAGATCAACCCCCCCCCCCCCCCCCCCCGGGAATGCACTCCTCAGGGAGCGGCTCCACCGGCGTTTTATTGCTGGCCGACCGCGATGAAGAAGATTTTTCCTTTTGAGGAACAATTTTTGACATTTTTGCCATTTCTATAAGTTGAAAGAAGGAAGAATAGAATGAGGTCTGGTGTTTTGAGGGAAGGGTGATACCTAAACTTAGAAATTGGGCACCACAAAAATCTTGAAGGAAGTAAAGAGCTTTGAAGAATTAGAGCGGAGATTAAGAGTAAAGTTTGGGCAAAAGAGAAGGAAAACACATTTATAGGAAGAAGGTGACAGTTCAAATTCAATAATGACGGACAAGCATACGAACCGACGGGACATTTCAGTCACTTCCGTCACTTGCGTCATGAAGGTGATGTCATGACAGGTCGAAGTACAAAATTGAAGGCTCAATTCATTTCTTCTCATTACACTCCAAGAAATGAGGGAACTATCTGTATACGGTTAAACTAGGCCTGCACAATTTTATTATCTGATCGAGGTTAGGGAATTTCATATTAGGATAAATGATACGCTCATATTACACTTAAATAAATAGTGTAAGGCGGTCGGTGTCAAATATAATAACCCAACAAGGTTGGGGTCAAATCCCACAGGGAATAGGTGAGAAAAGGTTACTTGATCAATGTGAAACTTGACTTAAGTCGTAATTCTACTCCTTTAGCTTAAAAAGAGAATGATATAGTTGTGAATTAACAAGATAACTATTTTTTTGTAAGAATGTAATTAATTTGATTAAGGAAACCAAGGATATGTCCCCGTCAATGAAATGTAATGCTATCGGTGTTAATATGATATATTTCTAATGGAAGGTCCTTTAATATGCCAATAGTTTATAAATGACTACCCAATATTTCCTAATAGTTAGGTAGTATTTTCTCTTTATAATTTTCCAAAATATAAAAGAGTTGCAATTAAGTATAACCAATTTATACCAAGTAGAACCCACTTATTCCTAAGCGATTCTATTAAACAAAGTTTAAAGCCTTGAGATCTTGATATTCACTTCTATCAAACCCTAACCCACTTTTCCAAGTAAATATACAGTAAAATGGAATGAGTCAATGTTTGCAACCACCAACAATAAATAAATCACAAGAAATGAATAAATATCAACCAACCATTACATATATATATATATACACACACACACACAATGTTAAACACCCATTAACATTACATCCATTTAGGATCCACAATCTTAGTAATTAAAACTAGCTACTCATACTATAATCCAAAAACAAAGTAATAAATAAAGTCATAAAGCTTACAAAGATACAAGATTATCTCTTAAAAAGCTTCCAAAATGTTGGTGTATTCAATGCCTTTAATGTAGTCTCTTTTTCAAACTCAATGACCAACAAAAACCCTAGTAAATCTATTTATAGTGGACTAAAAGTCGGGATCAATATTGGAAAATAATGCCCCTGCAGAAGCCTTTTGCGACCGCATAATGGTCGCAGACCCATGTATGCGTTTCACATAGTTGATAATTGCGTCGCAGAATTTCAAATCCACAAGCCTAGATTCCACCGTATTTTTTTTATACGGTCCGCATATCAGTTATGCGATCACATTTTCCATCGAAGTGCTATGCAGGTTCTTAAATTTCAGTTGTTCGGTCATTATGCAATTCGCAGAAGTGTTATGCGACCTCATAATGGACTGCACATTCTTCTCTTCAGTTGGCCAAAACAGCTGCTTCAGTCTGTGGTGATTATGCGATCTGCATAGTACTTCTGCGGTCGCATACTTGTAGCATTCCTACTCTTTTGTGGCTTTTTGACTTCTTTTCCATGTGTTTGGTTCTTCAAGTCTCATGCACTATAAAACACCAAAACTCTATAAGAATCAACTACAAATGCATTGAAAGATGAGCTACAGTCTATGTAATTGGTATCAAAAGTGCCGAAATTCTATGGCACATCAACACCCCCAACTTAAAATCTTGCTTGTCCTCAAGAAACTAAAAAAAAATTATCCTATCCTATACTACTTCTATTTCCGATATGTCAGAAAACAATAGTGACTATAAATGGTTTTGACTGTCAGCTAACAAGCATGTAACTTCTTTTATTTACCCTTCATGGAGGACAACTATCATTTAACAATTCGACTAATCAACTTGTGAACTTCAAGCCTCAACCAATATGACAAAATGCTACTCATAACTAAGTGTGCACTTGTATTCTACTTCAAGAACCAAACTTCTTCTAAATCTTGCAATTCATGCGCGCTCACAACAAAGAAAATCCCCAACTCACACATATGTGCAGGGGATGCAATCAAAACACTCTTGCACTCGGAACGAAAGCTACATGATACAAGTATCAGTCCATCTGCTTGCCCTAATTTTAACTTGCTGCTATCTCAGGAATGATTGGCTGTAGATCACCAAGGACTTTTCACGGGTTATAATGTAGGCCTCGGGACGGGTTGGATGAATATTTGGGAATGTAGTGGCTATACCTCCTTGAAATCTACATACATTTTTCTTCTTTACTACATATCACTTATTGACCTCGAGTTACCGCATAGAACCACCTTAAAGTATTTATTCAGTTTCCACAAGACGCCACTCTTTTTCACTTTTTTCTTTCTTTTTTTTTTTAAATTTTTTTTCTTTTTGGAGCTATAGTTTCTTTATATATAACCCTTTGAGGTTGTTGTTTTTTTTCTTCTACACACAGTAGTAAACCTTACCAATTTCGACTTTGTATCAGCACCCCCAACATAGGCTTTTAGCCTCATTCTTACTCGTTCAAGGGGGGATGGGTTCAAAGAAGGAATTATTTCACAAAAGGGGTAGAGGTTTGTAATGTGGAATCCAATAAAATGTTAAAGGCTCAATGGAGGTAACTAGGGTAACTGATGTACCAGTGAGGTCAATTTGGTAAAAACTAGCTAGTAGTCACAAAGAGAGCCTAAGATCATTTCGGCACCCAATCATTAACTTGAGAGTTGCACTAAGAAACCAACCGGGCAAGTTCTAGACATCACAAGTTAAGCATATGCATTATTTATACAAATCCTCACTTATTCACAATGCATGAACTGTTCAAATCAACATAGTTTCAGCCCTCAAGTGAATGCAAGGCAACTCAACACTTTCATCTCAAGATATGTTAGATTCTGAGTAAGCATAAAGTCAAAGAGCCAGCTTCAAGTTCACAAGAATGACTAACCATTGCTATTTTTGTAGATATATACAAAATAAGGAAGGGTACCCTTTATTTACAAAAAATCATTACATGCTTGAAGCTAGAACTCAACACCGAACAAGTCAAAGCATTTCATGCTAGTGCTGTGGTTCTACTATACACCCTTGGAAAAGAACCCAACGAAAAAAAATCAAGGGGAATTCATTGCTAACTATAAATCTATACTACTATAGTAAAGAGTTTATGTAAAATTTTCACACAAAATATGACTACCCCACTTCCAACCAAAAATCATGCATTGTCCCCAATGCATAGAGAATGTAAAAGCGAAGCTTATGGACTTACCAGGGTGCAGTAGGCGCTCGGAGGAGCTGAAGCATCCGGGGCAGCTGTGGAGTCAACTGCCGGCACTGTAACAGGTAGAACCTCGGACTGTATGGTGGTCTCCAAGGCTGGAGCAGGAAGTTCCACCTGTTTTGAGGCTGGGTCTGGGACATGGGAGATGCTAGCCTCTCCCGGTGAAGGCTGAATGGTCGATGGATGTGCCTTGGCGACCATGTCTGCAAGAGAATGTGCAATTTGCTGTCTGCACGACTGCTTCCTCATCATACTAGGAATCCGTAGAAGCAGCCACTTGCTTACCCTTGTTGTCCCGATGACTCTCAGTCTCCTCTACCAATTCATCCTCATCGGTTTCCTCATCGATTTCTTTATCTTCAGTATCTCCCTCACCAGACTCCCCTTTCGTCTCTCTAGATCCCTCCTCTGAAGGAATGTCATTGTATAGAGTGGAAGATGGAGATCAACACCCTATGCCTCCGAAGCTGTCATAATGTTTGAGAAATAAAACTCCAAGCCCGAAATGGAGGTGCCAGTACCCTGCTCACCTTCCTTCAAAAGAAAGGGGGTCAAGTCAAACTCCATGTTCTGCATCTTCTGTAGCTCTGATTTCAGCTCATCAACATCTTTCCTGAGCCGAGGCATATCTCCAACTTCACCTCGCTCGACACTCTCAAGATGCACTTCAAATTGTTTTAGGCGATCTTCATAAGATTTATGCTGTTGTTGAAAAACGCTCACTGAGGCTTGGACGGGGACCAATGCTTGCCGGATGAGATTTGGGGGTTCTTTTGTCAGCCAATCTACCTTAGCATTGGCGTGCTGAGCTAGTAAGTCAAACAAATCATCTATTCTTGGCAATGGGTATTTATTTTTGATTGTGACTTTGTTGAGTTTCCGGTAGTCAGTACACATCCGTAGCGATCCATCTTTCTTTCTGACAAAGAGAACCGGTGAGACCCAAGGCGACACACTCGGTCGGATGAAACCTTTCTCTAGAAAATACTTCAGTTGTTCCTTTAGCTCTTTTAATTCTGACAACGACGCCATTCTTTAAGGTGGAATGGTTATAGGCTGCGTGCCTAACATCACATCAACCCCAAAATCAATCTCCCAATCTGGAGGAATCTCAGGGAGCTCATCCGGGAAGACATCAGGGAATTCATTCACAATTGGCACAGATTCAAGGGTAGGCACCTCAACCTTGGTGTTCGTAACTCGGTCCAAATGATAAATACACATCTTCTTGATCATCTTCTAGGCCTTAAGGTAAGAAATAAACCTACCTTTTGGCATAAAATTATTCCCCTCCCACTCAATAGCTGGGCTCGTTAGGAAACTCAAGCCTCATAATTCTGGTTCGGCAGTCGAGTTTGGAAAAACATGAATAAATCCAATCCATTCCCATTATTACATCAAAATCAATCATCCCCAGTTCAATGAGGTCAACCATGGTATCCCGACCACACACTGTGACAACACAATCTCTATAAACTCGTGCAGCCACAATAGACTCGCCAACCAGAGTAGATACAGAGAACTACTCATGAAGATATTCCAGTTCTACCCTGAAGCTCGTAGCAACATAAGGAGTAACATAGGACAAAGAAGATCTGAGATTAATAAGGGCATACACATCATGATATTGAACAGTCAATATACCTGTGATGTCATTTGGAGAAGCCTCTACACTATGTCGACCACTCATAGCATAGATCCGACTGGGTCCTCCCGAACTCTGTGCACCACCCCTGGATGCACCATGTCCTACGGGTTCTGGAGAGCCTCGAGCTGGAGGGTGTGCTGAAGATGTAGCAGCTATAAGACTAGATGACTGAGTTGTGCCCCTGCACGCACCCTGGCGGGATACACGACACTCCCTCTGAATATGGCCTCTCATCCCGTATCCATAACATACTGGCATGTCCAGGTAGCAGACTCCCAAATATATCCTCCCACACTTAGGTCATGGGGGCCTCTGCTGCTGCTGGAATCTCCCTCCTGATCGGTCCTGATGGTTGGACCCCCTGTTGCTCTGACTGGGCCTAAAGTGACTCCCCTGATGCTGACCGTGCCCTGATGGCGGGGCACTAGCTGAAGATCCGTCCTCCGAATGAATCCCCAAGGTTGTCCGCTGATCGGGCCCTACTGTTACCTTCTCGTTCCATCCTGTGCTTTAATTTTTGAGCCTCTGTAGCTCGGGCAAATGCCACCATCTTTCCATAGTTCATGTCAGAACTTAGATCAGCTGTGGCAGCCTCATTAATAACCAAAGGGCTAAGGCCCTGCACAAATCGACGCACTCTAGCCTCCATGGTCGGCATCATATGAACAACATACTTTGACGGGCGTACGAACTCCATGTGATACTCCTACACACTCTTACTACCCAGTTTAAGGGTCTCAAATTCCACAACATGGGCTGCCTTAGTCTCGACAGGCAAGAAATGGTCTATGAAAGCATCCGCAAACTCACTCCACCACGCCGGAGGGCTCCCCCCCTCACGGGAATCCTCCCGCATCTCAAACCAGGAATATGCCATCCCTTTCAGATGATAGGAGGCCAACTTTATTCCCTCTGTCTTAATAGCACGCATAACTCGGAGATTCCTATGCTTCTCATCAATGAAATCCTGAGGGTCTGCCCCAGGATCAATACATGTGAACACTGGAGGGTCTAACTAAAGGAACCTTTTATACCCTGGAACTGGAAGAATCCCTTTGCAAGCTAAATGAGGTGGGTGCAACATTTGACCTCTGAGCCTAGGAAGCCAATAACTGAGTCAGCATCTGAATAGCTCCCCTAAGATCCCCACCAGAATTACCGGGACGAAGAGCTGGGGCTGGGGCTGGAGGTGGAACAGGCATATCGACGGGAGGGATTGTGGCACCGTCCTCGGGTGTAGGAACTGGTGTAGTCTGCTATGGGGTTGAAGAATCGGACAGTGTAATAGTCGGGAGATTATCCTCACCCGCATTATCAAATAGGGGATTAACAGCCAATCCTGGGGTGGCATTGGCTTCTGGGCCAATTCTCGCTTTCTTCTTAGGTGCCATTTAATGAAAGTTATAACAATGTACGAGTTAGAGGAGAACAACCTCACATTTCTCTACATCGCACGATATAGAATAACAATGAATGGTATTATTCCTAAATGTACAAGTAGCCTCCTTATTATATATGTGATCGACAACACACCGATAAGAATGGCTCTACTAGACACGGCTGCAAGACATCCTAGGACACTTTAAAACCTTAGGCTTTGATACCAAATTTTTTCACAACCCAACCCCGAGGAACGTGACTGGCGCTCAACCGAGTGAACTCGGTCGAGCAAGCCTATTAGACCTTTCCTACCCGACTTATTCATAATCCGAAAATGGAATGCGTCACCGTTTGTTAAACAGGGGAGAGATCATATATGTATATATAAATGTTGCTAGTTCATTTTTCATTAAATTCCTTATGCCATAGTTAAGTTTCCAAAAATGTATACAGTTTACAATTTAGTGGGAAAGGAGTTTCAAAATACAATATAATCTCGTGACCCATCCGAAACCCATACATAACCCACACAAACGTCTACAGAGCCTTTAATGATACAAAAGACAATCATGAAAATACCAGCAACAAGTCCCCGACTATGACTCAAAATGTGGTAACTTATATAAAAGAAGAACTACATTACCCCAGGAAGAAATGGGGCTCACCAAAACTGCTGTGAGGAGAGAGAGGGAAGTCACCACTATCTACGCTCAGAGCTTGTCTACGATGGAACCACCTACATCCATTCAAAGATGTAGCGCCCCTGACAAAAAAGGGCGTTAGTATTGTCGAATAGTAAAGGTAAACACCAATATTAGTAGAATGAACAGTGAAACAAAGAGAAGCCAATCATAATAATCAATAAGTGCTTCACAGAAATACAAAAGAAACACCAAGTAAGGATCACATTATTTCTGATTCAATTTTCCATCTTTTTAGGTTGATAATCTTAGTGCCAAGTGCCACAACTCACAATGCCACTGTTCTTACACGGAGTCCGGTCTCGGCCCGACCGGCTAAGCCATCTCAAGTGAGACATACCCATATCCACAATAATAATCAGTAATCCAGCATAAGTACCACCATGTGTACGACATGGTGTCTGATCTCGGCCCGATCGGCTAAGCCATCTCACTTGAGACATCACCTCTTTCAATTTTTCACTCAATTCACCTTTCTTTCCCTTCTTTCATTACATGGCACAATTAGCCTCATTCATTAAGTAGTTCTTGGCACTTGAACACATTTTAAAATTTAAGTCCTTCCCTTTTTATTTGTTCAAATAACATCATCATCCATGTCGAAAAGTAGTATCATATAAGGCATTGCACACATAAGGGAAGGATCTTGGAAAATCATAATCACGTTCTCAAATATCATGATGACATGGTAAACATTTAGAAAAATTATGAAACATAAATCTTTCAACCCAAAACATTAAGGCAATCAATTCTAGTATGATCTAGTCGGAACTTACACCAATTATTCGGACACCAGGAGTTGATTCTAAGAAGAAGAGAGTTAGCCATACATACCTAAATTGAATTTTCCTTAATTCCTACGACAAGTTCCGGAACCCTTAGCACCTTCAATCTATTTAACATTGTAGCACAATTGAACCCATAATTAGGAAAACAATCATAGTCCTAGCTCACTTGAGCTTTATATCAAACATTATGTGTTCATTAAGATTCCATGGTCCCTTTCTAGTGAAATATTACCCCAACCCATTCCCCATTATTTTCTATCCTTGTTTTAACATTCCCCCGCATACCTTAGGATCACATGCATGCAAGGTAACCACCCTTATCCCCATGAATTACCTCACTAATGGCCCATTATGGCTATGTTTTGAAATTAAGAGTCGGGGTGATGAAGCCTTACCTGTTAGGACGAAGAATTTGATGCCTCACTTGAATATCTTCAAATATTTTTGCAAGGTTTGATGTGTTTTAGTGTGTAGATTGATCTCTCTCTCTCTAAGAACTCCCTTTCTCACTCTTAGAACATCAGAAAATGGCTCAAAATGATGTATGATATGTGTTTTTATCGGAATAGGGTCGGGTCATAGGATAAGAAAATGGGTGCCCCGACACAGGTTTGCGGTCGCATATGAGACCGTCCACAAAGTGACCGCAGAAATAGCCCTTAGGGGCTCAAATTTTCTGACTGTTTATGCGACCAGTATGCGGTCTGCATACATGTTCTGCGGTTGCATAATGCACCACAGAACTTCCATTCGCAAAATTCCAAGGTGGATATGCGATCAACATGCGGCCCGCAAAGCGATTATGCGATCGTATAATTGGATCGCATAGCTGGCCTCAAAATTGGTCAATTTTTCTGCTTCACTTTGTGGCCATTATGCGGTCCGCAAAGTAATTATGCAGCCGCATAATGGGTCGCAGAAATGCGTTCTTCTGTGAAACATTTTCCTGTAAGTCCGTAGGGTACTGTTCAATCTAAAAAGGCAAGCTCGCTGCAAATAATTTATACTATTATAACGCATGAATCTAACTTGGCACCACAAAATCCCGAGTTTTTGGTTAAAAATTTTACGGGTCCTTACATCTGCTACCCAACTCCAAGTTACTCTCTCGATGCTTATCCTATATGTATAAATCTAAATCCTTTAGTTCTTCTTCATTATTGTTCATCTTAAGAATAACGGCCTAATCTCATCTCATACTTTGTAAATTTTATCCATTCATTATTGATTCACCTTAAAATTAATCCATAATCTACCACTGATAACCTTAAAACTCTTACGTAATACATTGTCACTAGGGCTCACGTCTCATCGGGGAACATATGAAGTTATTTGCCTAATCCACCTAGGGAAAATACTATACTTCCATAATCGTATTTCAAAGCATCCTAATGTGATTCATCTTATGGGGATATTCTGATCCTGTGGAATTCATTGAATACCTTTTCTTTAAATCATTACTCAAACAAAGGCCTTTGCGTCATCCTCTTATCTATCACAATTACACCCTTATTGTATACTAGGGAAGCATTCCATCTCTTCTAAATGCACATAGTCTTAGACTCCTCCGAGTTAATTCAAGATATATTGAGCTTTCTATAACTTACAAAAACCATCAGCTCTCTTGTTTTGATGGGCTTAATCCCAAGGCCTTACCTATTCTTGTGACCTTCTCACTCATCTTTTCTTATCCTTAATCCTATCTACCTAAAACTTTGTTTCCCTATGATACTTTAGCTTGCGACCTACATATATCTATTCATACTACTCGCAACCTTCCTTTCACTTTCTAGCACCATTGATTTCCTTTTGTGCCTTCTCGGTTGTCCTTAAATGTAAGCAATTACTTTTCTTGGTCATTCTGCCACTTGTTGCATGAATACCTGGTGCCCACGAATACTTGAATTTCATGATGTATCAAGTGTCTAATTACACTTATTTATCACTAACATCCTGGCCTAGAAATCTTACTGCCTCTCCCTGGCGTCGTGCTTGCATATGTTCTAGGTTCGCGACATATCTGTAGGATCTGAATAAATTCAACCTCATCCCTTTTACCTTTTTACCACATTCTTCCTTTACTATTTCGTAGTTACCTGAACCACTTAACTCATACTTAATACCACATCATACCATCTTCCCCCTTCAGGGGAGTACTAAGATTTAGTGTTATGACGATCTACCTATAGATGTTTTACCTCTTCTTCTTTGGCGTCTTTTCACATCATGAATAACCCTTACTCGCCTTACCGTAGCCCTTATGTACGAGGGATAACTGAATTCCTTATGAACAAGGGTGACACCTAGTGTAGCTGGCACACTATTCCTCTAAGCTTAACTTTGCTCACAGTGCTGGCTTTAGGGAAGCCTCTTCCTGAATGACCTTTAAAGGTTATTCTTCTATTGTCCATTCTATTATTTTCAGAAAGCTATCTCTGGAATTCTCACAATTCCCGCTATTATCAAATCTTCTGATCCTTAATTCATACTCAGTCTATCTTGTTCACCAGCCCATACTGATTTCTATTACTACGGGGGTCTAACTTAGCCTTATAGTAATCACGAACGAGTCACCAACTCATTTTATGAAAGGAGGGTATGACTTTATGACTTATAAAGTTTGATTATTTCAAGGCATGTCACCTATTGTCTTTTCCTTCACTTGACTATAGACTTTGTCATTGTATCATATTTTGATTTACCGTTATCATCCATTTATCACATCGTACTCATAATGCTTTATTTACTCTCTTCTTATTCTCTGGATAATATTTCTGTCTATCACTTTATTTTGAAAACTGCTACAAAACATTATTTCACTTTTAGCTCCACTTGCTTCATCTTACAAGCTCTTCAGGACGCCTAACTTTCTCTCTCTTTTTTTACTAGGGGGCGGAGTCATACTAAGGTAAATATTTATCCCTTCTAGGATTCCATTGTCTATCTTCTGAATTTTTTGAACATTCGAGTATTCATATCTGACTATAGTATTCTAGAGTGCACTATCTCGGTGTCTACCAAAGAGATCTATTACCACATTTGCGCTATCTCTCACGACCCGAAATTTCCACCCTTGGGACCATGATGGCTCCTAACATTTCACTTTCTAGGTAAGACAACGTTAGAATAATAATTTTTAAGAAATCATATTAATTGATACCAATTAAATTGTAGTAACTATATAGAATATGAAAACCATAATAACCGTAACATCTGGATACAATCGCATAACTAGTATCACAAGTGCACGGCGACTAGAATAATTCAGATAAAGGTCTGAATGAAAGTAAAACTGTCTGAAATGAAATAAATACATTAGATAAAGTAGAAATGGACTTCAGGGCTGCGAACGTCGAGCAGCTATATCTCAAGTCTCCATCGGGCTATTGATCCGAGTAATTTATTGACCGCCGTTATGACCGACTCCAAAATCTGCACAAGAAGTGCAGAGTGTATTATGAGTACTGTACTCTGTAAGTGCCGAGCCTAACCTCGAAGAAGTAGTGACGAGGCTAAGGCGGGTCACTTACAATAACTTGCACGCAGTATAATGATAATAACAGGAAAGAAACACAGGTAAAGTAAAGCAGTTAACTTATGAAAATAATCTCAATCCTCGAAATCAGTAAAACCAAAAATATCAGTACTCAGAATCTCGTATGGAAGCAACGAAAGATAACGCAATACAACAAGGACTACAAAACACACAATCTGTTGCGACGTGCAACCCGATCCCACCGTATAATCAGAATCACTATCATAATCCTCCCTTATTTCACCATATCAAAATCACATATAAAATCTGTTGCGGCGAGCAACCCGATCTAACCGTATCAATATCAATCCTCCCTTATTCTATATGTTGCAGCGTGCAACCTTATCCCACCGTATCAATATCATCCCTCCCTTATTCCACCTGTTGCAACATGCAATCCGATCCATAAATAAAATAAATGTAAGCAATTCAACAACTCAATTACAAAAATCTCTATGATTAAAGAATATGAAAACATACCGTAAAGGGAGCTTGTACCAAACCAAGGAATGCTACAATAAGTACCCACCAACAAGACAAGTCAATTATATGACAATCAAAGTGTACAAGTAAGACAATTAAGGCAAGAAGCAATTAATCATGGAATCATGGATGAAACAGACATTTTAATATGGGGGAAATAAGTGACAAGCAGCAAGCTAAGGCATAAGAAACAATTAAAACATGTAACAGTTAAAACATGGAATAAAGTAATTATTGAAATAGAGGAAAGCATGGAAACATTTACTTTGACGGCGTATATACACTAATCACCTTTGCATATACGCCGCTACACATGTAACCCACATAACACATAGTTCAACGGTTCCTAATTCCCTCAAGTCAAGGTTAGACCCAACACTTACCTCGCTACGCTAGAAAATCAAAACTCAACCGGCCCCTTTCCTCTAAAATCCGCCTCCAAACCAACCGAATCTAACCAAAATCAACTCAATAACATCAAATAAAGCTAGGGAAATCAATTACAATACATAAAGTTAAAATCTTACACATTTCCCAAAAAGCCAACAAAAGTCAACCCCGGGCCCGCTTGGTCAAAACCCCAGATTCGGTCCAAAACCTGATTACCCATTACCCCCGAGCCCGATTATGTAATTTATTTTTATATCTGACCTCAATTCGAGGTCTAAATCCCAAATTTACGAAAATCCCTAATTTCTACCATGAAAATCCTAGATTTGATGTTGCTTGAAAAGTAATGGGTAATTGAAAAGAAATAGATTAAAGTTGCTTACCAATGAATTTAGGAAGAAATCTCTTGGAAAAATTACCTCTAGGTAGGGTTGAGAGTTTGAAAGAAATGAGCTAAATCCCGTTTCCCTCCTCTTTTGTCAAGGAGCAGAAGTCACAATAGCGACCTGGGGTTCGCAAATGTGAACCCTGCAAAAGCGAGAAATGCTTCACAAATGTGAAGAAGCCCACATCTCTGCTTCCATCACATTTGCGATAATTTTTTTTAGAAATGCGAACACTGGAGCTTCGCAAAAGCGATCAATTGATCACAATTGCTATCCCTGTTGTTCCAGCCCCTTTTCGTAATTGCGAAGGAATAGTTCGCAAATGGGAATCAGACACAGGCCCTATTCTATCGCAAATGTGACCCTGACCTGGCAATTGTGAGGTCTTAGGCATGTGCACCAGAACCAGCAAAGTCCTAACTCTTTCAACGCTCCGCTATGTGTCCGAAATTCACTCGATCCCTCTGGGCTCCAAACCAAACATGCACATAAGTGTAATAACATCATACAAACTCGCTCGCATGATCAAAAAATCAAAATAACACCTAGAACCCCGAATGGGACACCAAAACAAAGGAAATTTTCAATGAAATTTAAGAACTTTCAATTTTTCAACCGAACGTACAAATAACGTCAAATCAATTCCGTTTTGCACCAAATTTTGCAGACAAGTTATAAACACTTAAATGAACCTATACTAAGTTTCGAAATCAAAATCTGATCCCGGTAGCAACAAAGTCAACTCACGATCAAACTTAGGAATTCTTTAAACCTTTAAACTTCTAATTTTCAACAAATCACGTTAAAGCAAGCTAGGAATTTCCAAATTCAATTCCGGGCATATACCCAAATTTTAAATCACTTTACGGACCCACCGGGATCGTGAAAACACAGATCCGGGTTCGTTTACACAAAACATTGACCGTACTCACCTCAAATGAGTTTTAAGGCATGATTTTGCATTTTCATCAATTTTCAAATAAAACTTTCTAAAAAGAGGACACAGACTGCACACACAAATCAAGAAAGGATAAATAGAGCTATTTGAGGTCTAGGAAAACAGAAACGAAGGGTAAAACTATAAATAACCTATCAGATCATACCCTTCAAAAATGTTAGCTAATGTGAACAATCCATCCACCATTTTGGATTACTCTAACCCCAACTGAATCCCGATATCTCATCCTTCTCTTAACTATATTTTTTAGTTCCCATTAGGCATAATTGAGATGGGTGTGACCAATTGTATATATCTCTGTTACTGTTGAAAGTGCCTCAGAATACTTATATTTCTCTGTTTGAATTGTAAATACTGATAATCTTCACTAATTGGGTACCTCGTACCCTTCTTCACCTTACTGCTTTTACTTGGTAAAACTTGTATCTACCTTATGATTCTCTTATTGCTTTTTACCATATGGGTGAATCGATATTCATGCTAGGTCTCCTTATCAAGAATCTTACACATCTTAGTACACATGTGATCTGTTGAAGACCTCACATTTACTCATCATTAGCATGATGCAAAATCGAGTTCCTATGACACGCCTCTTCCACATCCACATTCAATCTCTTACCAATTGTATTTGTGGATATAGGTATCATTGTATTATGAATAAAGTATACTTTAGGAGTTTGAATTCTTACAACTAAGCTCTATCACACGATCTAGAGTAAAAAGAAAGAGTGACAATCCTAAATGTGCCGTAGCCTCCTACTTATAAGTGTGGTGCATAACACACCTATAAACAAGACTTTACTAGACACGACTTGTAGACTCCCTAGGACATAACTGTTCTGATACTAATTTTTCATGACCTAAATCGGAGGGCCGTGACAGGCACCCGATTCCTTGCTCAACCGGGTACTAACATAACATATATTTTTTATTACGCCATCATGGGCAAAGGGGCCGTAAGTTCCATAATGAGATAACTAGAATAAAAAATAAGGGAATGCTAGACCTAGGATGATCCAACATGATATAGAGAATTACACATGTGACATACGAGCCTATGAGGTCAACATGATCATTTGTACACTCAAAATGTAGGCCGACAAAGCCATACAAGTATCCATATACATGACATATATCTACAACCCTCTAAGAGTACATAAACATCATAAAGTTTAGGACAAGGCCCTGCCATACCAATAAATACATGTCCAGATTGTACTAACCATATATGCAGCTATGGAACACGTGGAGTGCACCAACACCTTCCGCTAAGCTGATAGCCCATTAGAAGGACTGTCAACCTTTCTATCGGGACATGCGGTCATGAAATGCAGTGTCCGCAGGGAAAAAGGAACATCGGTACAAATAAAGTATCGAGTATGTAAGGCATGAAAAGCAGTATATAAAAGACATGAAAGAAACATGGAGTAAAGGACTCAACCTGTAAGTCTGAATAGCTTTGTGAATCATGAAAAATTTATAATGTCATGCATATGTGTATAAATGTCATATGATGCATATGTATATCCGTACATAACATCATCAAGCCTCTAAGGGCATCCTATCATATCATCTCGGCCTCTGTGAGCGAAATCATCAACGTATTCCAGTTGATCAGGTGATGGTGTGTATAAAACATCATAACCTTTCCCCATACCCCATTTACATATAATATACACGTATATAAAGCCATTTGGTCATGGGTAAATGTATATGTATAAATGAATGCAATGCAATGCATAAGGAGGTCAGTCGATAAGATCTCTCGGAATGTCATAAAATCAATATGCCTACGGTTAATATCATGAAATAAACTTTATCAACTTACGTATTTTCTGAGACCCATAAACAAACAATATAATAATAGGAAACATGTGGAATCAAGAGTATAGGCACCCCTAGTACTTCTATGAATAGAGTCATTAGTGAAAGTTCCGCCTTTGCTCGTTTCATTTGTATTATATGGATCATGCCAAAAGGAAATAAGTAATAGCCTTAACATACCTTTGAAATATTCTCTCCAATCATCAACAACGCCTCAATATGATCTTCTTACGTCTACAATGAGTACACCGACTTCATCGTCATCGTATAAGTATTGTAACTCTCTTATTTCAATATTCTTATAAGAAAAAGGACATCATCTCACCTTGTTTTTACTACATCCCATAAGTTACTAAAATCCACAAAACAACCCAAACAACAACACTAATATAATTCACAAGAAGCTCTTTGATTAATTCAACAACCATTTTGAGCGGCATGCTCGATTTACAATTAACAAAATATAATTTAATCTAATTCATTTTCCATGAATCTGACTAAAACTTCTTTACATCATATTTATGCTTATCATGAAATTTCAGCCCAAAACATCATAAAAATAAACTTCAAAAATAGTCCACACGCCTAGCACCTTAACCTTTATCGTCAACCTCTTATTCTTAATGTTATCTTCTTCAATCAACTAATTTAGAACATGGATAAGCTTAAAAACAGAAGAAAAAACATAATCAAACTATTTATAATAATTTCCAGCCACAACAAACTATTTATATAGCCTCAACACAGCCCACATAAAAAAATAACGATTCCTTATGCTATGTCAATTACTATCTTGTAGATTTTCACTCAAAAACCTGAACCAACACATGATTAACATTAATCATAATAAATAACATGATGTAATTACCTTAGGCAGTATATACAACTTGAAATCCCCAGCTGGTATAGCTCACAACAACCCCCATTCACATCACAACACTGTAGGAGTTGTATTCTCTTCTTGAATCAACTTTTGTGTTTAAGTTGGTGTGTAAGCACTTGTATTTCTCCTTGAAACACTAATATATATAAGGGAGGGACTGATTCTTACCTTAATCAACAAGAACAACACGAAATATGAGGTTAAATCACTTTGAAGGATCCTCCAAAACAACAACAAGATGAAGACTACGATCCAGGAATCACCACGAGATTTCCAGCGTTGGATTCATGTTTTTATATTTGGTTTTCACTCTAGAATCATGGAGACTTCTTTGAGAGTGTTTTTGGAGAGTATAGGTCTGGTTGGGTAGAGACAAATGACCCCAAATGAGCCTTGACCCGATCTTCAAAGGTTGGAAAATCACCCACCGCCTAAGTGGGTCCCATGGGAGCTACTTGCGCACTCTCGCAAAAATGAGAATATCTCTAATGTGTTAGAAACTAGACTTGTAGATATTAAATTTGGTATGTGGATCATCCCTTAATCCCAAGTATATTGGGAGAAAGCTCAACTACATTTGACCTAATTTTCAGCACATTATGAATGTAACTTGTGATGACCTTTGCCAACTTTTGTTCCACAAATCGCTTGACTTCAAAACATAACACATGACTATCATACGACTAGAATAACTCATAACATAACCTCCTTATCATGTTAAGAACCTTAGTCTCACCCCAAATGTACATGTTATATCATTACCAACTTGTCGACTTTTGACGAAACTTATTTTCTTCAATTTGTTTAGTTTCTAAGACTTCCAAGACTCTTGGTACTTGTTATTCATGATCTCAGATATTTTTAACCTCCAAGGTAACATAATTGACTCACTTTATGTACCTTCAATGATGATCTCATTTATCAGTGTATATCAGTTATCTTACGATGTACCCTTACGTACGAAACATGAGGTGTAATAAAAGTAAAGATCAAGAATTTCTAGAATTACAATTAAACGTCTGATCGCGCTCCCAACTCCAGAATCACCATACGAAGCTATTCCGAGGCTCGGAATCCCAAACGGACATCAATAACTCTGAAATGCTTTCCAACCCAAATTTATGAAATCCTTTTAACACTAACTTCCACAATATGCTCCAAAATGCTCCCGATTTATCCAAAGCCCGATCCGGACATACGCCCAAGTCCGAAATCATCATACAAACCAACAGGAACCTTCAAATCCCGATTCGGAGGTCTTTTACCCAAAATTACAATCTTAGTCAATTTCTCCAACTTAAGGCTTCTGAAATGAGAATTTTGCTTTCCAATTTGACTCCGAACTTCCTCAAATTCAACTCCGACCATGCCCACGAGTCATAATACCTGAAATGGAGCTGCTCATGACTTCAACCGCTGAACGACGCGCTAGATCTCAAAACAACCGGTCGGGTCGTTACATTCTCCCCCACTTAAACAGACGTTCGTCCTCGAACGTGCTAGGAACTGTTCTGGAGTTATCTGAAATCACTGATTAACACCTCGAGCACCTGCCCGTGCTACCACAACCCAGTTGAGCATATAGGCCTGATCAAACCTGAAGACTTCTTCCTTTATCCATACAATCTGCTCAGAACCCAATTCCAATACCTGAAATTTCTCTGCCAGACCTATTTCCAATATATAATCACCGTATCAACTACCACACGAGGTACCAAAACATGACTGCATACTTTTGCTGAATTTAGCGCCATACACCGCATATTTCATTATCCAATCACAATGACATTTCCCCGAACCTTATTAGCCAAAATTCCACCACTCTGACGCTCCCAATGCACCTTATGATATATATATATATAGACATCCTGCTATAATGCTGACGATACCACCACATGGAGGAGATGTGCAGAAATTCTAACCAACTACAGAGTTAACCAAGCATTAAATCTCTCATTTTTGACTAAAATCATCAACTCTTTACTAACCAAATACTGGCAATTGCCCTGTAATATACTTTACATAATCTTATCACACCGATCCCAGATTTATAAATCTCCTTTTACCCAGTATGAACTGCTCAGACAACGAATCACCCCAGACATGACCAATAGTCTCACATGATACCACAATGCGCCAATAGGCCACAATTCGAACATGATACATAAGGAAATGACTCAGGAAGGGACTACTCAACTCACGCAACTAATATGGACTTTCCTTAGAAAATAGGAAGTATAACATAAGAAAAATAGATATAGGGAACCGTACTCATCATCACACTGTTGTGGCGTGCAACCCAATCCAAATCATAAGATTCACATAGGGAGATATACACGGAGCTGAATTGCTCACTATTACAAATTACTGAATATCGGTCACAAGCACGCTAAGTGCAGAATAACATTCTGGGGAGACTGATAGAACTATATGCTACAAAACTCAAGCACAGCTGAGGTGCAATATATAATCTGGATCTCAAGAGCATTCCTGCTCACATAACCTCATCACTACGCGGAATCTCAACACATAAGAAGTTATCAAGCCGTTTCACTACTCATACGGCACAATCATAATATCACATGAATTGGACGAAGACAGAACAACCTCTGATATTCCAACAACCCTCTTTGAGGAGCGCTATACTGAAATGAACACATCTAACTCACATGAAGCCCATAATCTTGTTCTAATCCATTCTCACACTTCAAGTTGATTCTGCTCGCACTGAACTAGGCTAATAGCTTGACCTGGGTCCATAATAACCCACTTCTTCTCATAATACACAAGAACAACCATCATAGCCGGGACAAACACCCCACCATCCACGACCAACTGAATTAAACTCCTTCCTGGCATAAATCCTCAAATAAGCAATATTGCACTTCCTTATACTCGGTCTAAATCTTCAACCAATCAGGTGACTACATGTCACACTTATAAAATCTTCTCGTGGTTACGCTCCAACGACCTTCCACACCAGGTAGTAAGTCTGCACATCCATAACACCGACCACACTAATACTGCGAACCCATCAAAAACCCATGAACAGGATTCAAAGCCTTTTTTATCAAACGCCAACCTCAGGTGACACTGAAGACAATACCAGCTTAATTTAACATTCAAGTCCCTTTTTATCGCTCATCCGAGCTCATGACATCCCCATTAACACTGAGCCGCAATCTCGATACTTACTTCCAGCTCCCTACTGCTCACTGCACCTGACATGCTAATATGAAATAGCGCAAGAATTCCATCATAACTCCTGAACCATTATTAGGGTGAACACTTCGTCACATAAAAACCTTCTTACTTACATAAATTCAAGATAACCATAACAACACACGAGTGAATTCTCATAATCACAAAATAGGCAAATCCTCAGGGAATAGTCTACACCCCCATGATCCTTCCGGGATCCGCCTACACCTGACAAGCCATAAAACTTGAATGCTTCCAAATAAATCCATTGCGGCGGTCGACAAGCCTCGCACACGCAGGCACAAACCACATGCATAACTTAACCACATTGAAGGAACTGATCACTATCACACATGTGCCATTCCAACCATGGCTAACCAATCTATCTTCTTTTAATCATCCTTAATCGCCTCAGAAACAATAGTAACCCCATTCAAATCATAACAAACTCAATCCTCACTCATACCGAGTGGCATTGACTCACGAAACCATGCTATCTCAATCCCACAAAACTGTCTCATACCCTTCTGATAATTTTTCTACACCCCGGAGCTTACTTCTCTCACTCCCCCAACACTATCCTGCACGCTGAAAAATATCATAGAACACTCCCACTATTTTCCCTTTCTCAGAAATTATATTGCAAAAGCTCAGTTCTTAATCATACTGCCGCCTGAAACCCTTAAACACCACATTCTTAACCTTCGAGTTTGCTAGGACCGCTATTGAGAGTCACCCACTCTGACTGACCCCAAATACGATCAACTCTAAGGCTCTTCTAGCACATGAACATCCTCTCAATGAAGTACGTGATTGAGTCACTACCCTTACAAGTCGCCTATGCATTAAGCATAAATTCTAAATCCTCCAAAGCCTAACTCAGGTCCAATAGGGCCAACTTTTGCACACATTCGTCAATTTCCACGCACAATCACCATTTTACTCCTTTCCCTTAGTTGCAATAACTTGCCATTATGCCGACAATGCACCACCCCATGAGAATTCAATCCTACAACCCAATTGCAGGTGGTGGGACTCCCCCACTTAGCCCGAAGCTACTCCTTGCACCACTCTAGACCCTGCTGAGATCCTTTCTCCTTTATTAGCATGATTTTGCTTAACCAATCCGTTCAATTATTCTGAATTCCCCTGTCAGCATTCCCTAAATATTCAAATTCTCTAGAACCATTCACACATTCTGCCTCCTACCGAATAGCCACCAGAATCCCTTGCAGAACTTGCCAACCATGCAACCGCTAACGTACTCACAGAAGATAACCCACCTGTGGAAATCAACAACTGATATCTTCCAACGACACTGAAATGCACACTCTCTGCATCATCAATACCCCATCCTAAGCCTGATCTCATTCACCAACTTTACCAATCCATCTGCTCCTCATGGACAACTACTAAATGCGCTACAACATCTTCAAATTCACCGCCACATTGCATCCTTCTTCATTCCTAACAATTGCTCCCTGTTGCAGCCAACCTTCTGCTGAAATAACCCAGATTTCAACTTAAGCTCATGGACCCAATCACCATCCACTAAAACTCTCAAACTTTCCCTTAAGATAGGCAGCTGTCTTACCACTGAACTCTTGTGCTACGCTGCCACTCTCCCACTTGTTAAACTCACTCCTTTAAACAACTACCTGACTTCCGTTCCTCACCTGAACTTTTAGAAAGGGAACCACCACTTAGCACTTTTCACATATCTTCCTTCATCGTATGCTGCCCAATTGCTGCCTCAATTCAATATCATTCTCCGTAGTTCTTAATCCAGCAGTTCGCCATGACTTCAAACTCTCTGAAGATCATCTATCTCGAGCTGCCTTCATTATCAACACTTATCCAGTACTGAACCACTGTGCCTCACGGTCTTTGACAGCCGCTTATTCAATACTTCTTCACAATACTTTGACCCCATGCAACCGAAGAAACCATAGCACCGACAAACTTAACATATTCCATTCGATCAGTGGCGACGACATCACATCACAGGTGCATATCCCACCTCACTTGAAAACACCAAGTCTTACTGCTTTATCTGTCACACCCAAAAACTGAGGGACGAGACTGGCGCCTAACCAGGTGAACCCGGTCAAGCGGACCTGGATTGCCTTTCCTACCAAACACGTTCCCCAAGTTCATTTCTCTTGTAGCATTTCAAAAGTTGATTCCCAAAACATACACAATACATAGATAACTTTCCAATACGGACCACGATTCCGAATACGTACAGTTACTACCAAAAATACATATATACACCCACAGCATGTCTACGGAGCCTCTACGAATGCTATTAGTTTATACAATACTTGTCGGCAACAAGGCCTCGGCTATACCTTACAATACATAACAGACTCAAAAGAGATGGCATGCATTACACCCGGCCCAAGGAAAAAGTGGGGCTCACCTGTACTGCTGAAATATGAGGAGGAGGCACCACTAACGGCGAGCTAAACTACCTGCTATGGACCCACCTACATCCAAATAAAAGATGCAGCGCCCCCGGAAAAAAGGGACATTAGTACCATTGAATAGTACTAGTATGTATAAACAAACTTTACTCTATGTAAAATCAAACAATACACATATATGAGGCAGTTAAAGAAGCCCAAACAAATATTACACAGAGATACAGAGAATCACAAATAAGGTTTCCATAGTTTCGTCTTTCAATTGCTTCCCCTATTGCTGCGCACAACCCGATCCCACCTCTCAATTGCATTACACCCTTATTACTTCTGTTGTGGCGTGCAACCCGATCCCACCTTACATTTGTATTGAGGCATGCAACCCGATCCCACCTTACAATCACATCACACCCTTATTACTTCTGTTGCAGCGTGCAACCCGATCCCATCTTACATTTCTGTTGCGGCGTACAACCCGATCCCACCTTACATTTCTGTTGCGGCGTGCAACCCGATCCCACCTTACATTTCTGTTGCGGCGTACAACCCGATCCCACCTTACATTTCTGTTGCGGCGTGCAACCCGATCCCACCTTACCATCACATCATACCCTTTTTACTTCTGTTGCGGCGTGCAAAACGATCCCACCTTACCATCACATTTCATAGCAAACAATAACAGCCCACAATTTAATCACAAGGCTTCACATCATCAAGAGTACAACTTCATAACACCCAAACAATCATGTGTTCACAATAGTCTTTATCATTCATTAATGCAACCACAAAGATGCTCATCAACAAGAATATAAATTCATTACAACCAACAATCCATATGAAGTTAAGTCACAATAAACCTTTCTAACAATGAGTCATATACAATATTTCCATGGTCATTTTGTTCAATTAGATCAATTCACAACTCCCTTTCATCACTTGTTACACAGCCCTTATCACTTAGATACATTTACACATTTGAGTTTCTTACCATTCTTTCATACCAACATACTCAAGCATTTAATGAACCTTGCACATGATAGAGTAATCACATATAAATCACCTTTCACAATTTCAATTACCATGATAGTCAATTAAGAAAATCAGAGAATGAAATCTCACACTTCAACACAACCGGACAATCAATTAACATATATTTCGCAAGAAGCTCATACTGATTGTTTGGACACCAACAAGGTGACTCTACGAAGATTAAAGTTAGCCATACATACCTCAAGTCGTCCCCTTTTAATTTCTATCACAATTCACTGGATCGTCTAGCACCGTCAATCTATTCCACAATGTGACATATTTCACTTAGAATTAGGAATCTTGTACTAAATTGAGCATTTTATCAAACACCATGTGACCCGTTAAACTACTAACCCCCTTTTGAGAATAATTACCCAAACTTGTTTTTCCCTTTACTAGATAACGGGGTTTAACTCACATGCATGCAAGATTTCAACTGTTTATTTTCAAGAACCAACCTATGTTTGTTTCATTCTTACCCAAAATCTGAGAAATTGGGGAAATAGGCTGAAGACGTACCTCTTTGAGTGAAGAAGATGACAATAACTCGATAATTTCCGGGCTTGAGTGATTTTGGAAATCAAATTGGATGATGTTGAAACCTTCTGTCTCAAGAAATCTCTTTTTCTCTCTCTATTTTTGGTCTAAAAATCGTTTAAAATGAAGCGAAGGGGTGTTTTATAAAATAGGGGGTCGGGTTTTAAATTTAGAAAATAGGAGCCCCGACACAGAAATGCGGTCAGGAATTCCTGACGCATAGTTGGCCTTCAAATGGGCCTAAATGGGAACCACACTGCCCAGGTATGCGACCACTATGCGGTCGGCATACCTGTTATGCGATCACATAGTGCGTCGCATAACCTCCCTCGCAAAAACCATGGGGCAAGAATGCGACAACTATACGGCCTGCATTCGTGAAATGCGATCGCATTCTAGGCCGCATAGTTGTCCTCAAAATGGAAAGGAAACTGTCCAGGTATGCGACCATTATGCGGCCCGCATACCTGTTATGCGATCGCATAGTGCTTCGCATAACGTGCAATTTCTAGAAAATTTAATCTTCCAAGTTCTGGGATACTTTTTACTCAAAATAGGACCGTTTAAAGAATTTCTACAGATATAACAGCACAGGGACCTATTCAGGCATTATTTTAGACATAGAAATTTTACCGGTCTTTACATCCTCCCACACTTAAAATCATTCGTCCTTGAATGAGGATCGGGAAATCATTTGGTTTTGAAGACACAATATGCCAACCCCCAATTTTAACTAACTCCGCTATTTTCTGAAAATTTCGCCAGAGTTTCCTCTGCAATTAGGTCTATCTAGCTGTCAGAGAGCCCCCGAAACACATGTTCTTAACCAATTCCACACATAAATAGCTATTTCATGGCCTTGCACATAATTTGTTCACCTCGACAAGTCCGATATAGTTCAATTACTTCAACATGACATATACACTTCAATTAATCCTTACCAATCTACACTTCAATTAATCATTTAACGATCACATGAGTTTCACATTTTTTCATTTACTCCAAGGGGTTGAACATTACTCAAATAGTCCCAACATACACAATTTTGGCACAACTTGAGAAGTTACAATAGTAGAGCAATTAGGGGGAAATGGGGTGCTTTTGCACAAAACTGAACATAACATATAATTTCTTAGAGATGACAATTCGCACGATCACTACTAGACTTATTCAAACAAATAGGGATATTTTTCTTTCATTTCATTTTCCGCTTCCCACGTGGATTCCTCAACTTGCTGACTTCGCCACAACACTTTAACTGAAGCAATTTCTTTGTTCCTCAATCTACGGACTTGCCTATATAGAATAGCAGTCGGAACCTCTTCATACGATAATTCTTCATTAACCTCAATAGTCTCAACTGGAACGATGGCTGATGGATCTCCAACCACTTTCTTCAACATAGACACATGGAACACCGGGTGCACTAATGACATTTCAGGGGGAAATTCTAGCTGATAGGCCACCTGTCCTATCCTTTAAGCGATCTGATACGACCCGACATACATAGGGCTCAATTTTCCTTTCTTCCCAAACTGCATTACTCCCTTCACGGGACACACCTTCAAGAATACCAATCATCTACTTGAGATGCCTTGAAGCATACGCTATAACTTTACCACATTACATCAACATATACCCCTAACCAACCCTCCAAGCATCACAATAAATAACAAATCCCTCTGAACCTTCTGGCAAGGTCAACACTGGTGCCGAAGTCAATCTCGACTTTAATTCCTGGAAACTCTTTTCACATGCATCGGACCACTGAAACTTAACTGCTTTCTGCGTCAGCTTAGTCAATAGGCAGGCGAGAGTAGAGAATCCCTCCATGAACCTCCGATAATACCCATCTAGACCCAAGAAGCTGCGAATCTCTATCAGGGTCGTTGGCCTAGGCCAATTCTTCACCGCTGCAATCTTTTGGGGATCAACAGGAATCCCCTCCCTGAAAACAACATGGCCCAAAAAGGTGACTGATTCTAGCCAAAACTCACATTTTGAAAACTTTGCATACAATTGGTGTTGATGAAGAGTCAGCAGAACTGTCTTGAGGTGATTAGCATGATCCTCCTGACTCCGCGAATAAAAAAGAATATCGTCAATGAAGACAATCACAAAGGAGTCGAGAAACGGTTTGAAAACCCGATTCATAAGATCCATAAAGCTGATGGGGTGTTGGTTAGCTCAAAAGACACTACCAGAAATTCAAAGTGCGCATAACGAGTCCCGAAGGCAGTCTTAGGAATATCCTGCTCCCTGATCTTTAATTGGTGATACTTGGACCGCAAATCAATCTTTGAGAAGAACTTAGCACCTTGCAACAGGTCGAACAAATCATCTGTCCGAGGCAATAGGTATTTATTCTTGATGGTGACCTTGTTGAGTTGTCGATAATCAATACACATCTGAAGCGATCCATCCTTCTTTCGGACAAAAAGAACTGGTGCGCCCCAAGGCGACACACTTGGCCGAATGACACCTTTTTCTAATAGATCTTTCAATTGTTCTTTCAACTCCCTTAATTCTGTTGGCGCCATCCTATAAGGTGGAATAGATATTAGCTGCCTATCTGGCAATACATCAATTCCAAAATCAATCTCCCTATCTGGTGGAATCCCAGGAAGCTCGCCCACAAATACTTCAAGAAATTCATTCACAAAAGGCACAGATTCGGGACCAGGCACCTCGGAAGTGGTGTCAACAACCCGGACCAAATGGTAGATGCACCATTTTCTGATCACCTTTGAGGCTTTAAGGTAGGAAATAAATATACCTCTTGGCACAACATTTTTTCCCTCCCACTCGATAACGGATTCATTAGGAAACTCAAGCCTCATAATTCTGGTTCGGCAGTCGAGTTTAGCAAAGAACGAATAGAGCCAATCCATCCCCATAATTACATCAAAATCTACCATTTCTAACTCAATAAGATCGACCGTGGTATCCCGACCACGCACCGTGACAACACAATTTCTATAGACTCGCACGGTCGTAATAGAATCACCAACCAGAGTCGACACAGGGAACGGCTCATGAAGTTGTTCAGGTTCTATCCCAAATCTCTACTACAATAAATGGAGTAACATATGATAAAGAAGACCCGGGATCAATAAGAGCATAAACATCATGTGACTGAACAGTCAGAATACCTGTGACAACATCTGTAGAAGCCTCGGCGCTCTGGCGACCACTCAAATCATAAAACTAGCTGGGTCCCCCTTGACCGCGCGCTCTACCCCTAGCTGCTCCGCGCCCTACTGGTACTGGAGGGCGTGCTGAGGACGTAGCGGCTGAAGAACTGGATGGCTGCGCAGCCCCCCTACCTGTGCCCTGACTGGGCGGACGACAATCTCGCTGAACATGGCCCCTCACTCTACATCTATAGCATACCGGAATATCCAAGTAACAGGGCTTAGTATGAAATCTCCCACACTTAGGGCATGGGACCCTCCGTTGCTGCTGGAACCTCCCACCTGAACGACCCGACTGATGGAACCTCCTGTTATCTGAACTGGGTCCAAAATGACCTCCCTGCTGAGAATTGTGCCCTGATGGCGGTGCACTGGCTGAGGACTGAGCACATGACTAAGATGGCTCTGATGATCTTCTCCCAAGGGTTGATCTCATACCTCCAACTGAGCTCCTAGGGTTGCCCGCTGACCGGGCCATACTATTGCTCTCTCTCTCCATCTTTATCTTCAATTTCCGAGCCTCTGTAGCCTGGGCGAATCCCACTATCTTCCCATAATTCATATCTGAATGCAAGGCAGCTGTATCAGCTTCATTAATAACCAAGGGACCAAGGCCCTGAACGAACCGGCAAACTCTGGCCTCCATAGTAGACACCATGTGAACAGCATATTTGGACAAGCGCACAAACTCCATATAATATTCCCACACACTAATGTTTCCCTGCTTGAGGGCCTCAAACTCTATAGCACGGGTTGCCATAATCTCGGCAGGCAAGAAATGATCCATAAAGGCATCCACAAACTCCTCCCACCTCGCCGGAGGTCTCCCCTCCCCACGAGAACTCTCCCACATTTCAAACCACGAATATGCCGCTCTGTTCAAACGATAGGAATCCAACTCAACCCCCTCTGTCTCAGAATCTCTCATAACTCGGAGGGTCTTGCACATCTCATCAATGAACTCCTGAGGGTCAGCCTATGGGTCGGTGCATGTGAACTCTGGAGGGGCTAACCGCAGAAACTGGTTGACCCTGGAACCTGAAGGATCCTCTTGCACGCTAGAGGGTGCAGGGGAAACATGTGATCTTTGGGCCTGGGAGGCCACTAACTGGGTCAACATCTGAATAGCTCCCCTGAGGTCCCCATCAGAAATACCAGGACCGGAAGCTGGGACTGAAGAAGAATCAGGAACAATAGCGGGAGGGACTGTAGCACCCTCCGCTGGAGCAGGAATAGGAATATCCTGGCCTGGGATGGAAGAGTCAGGCAGATTCAGGGTCGGGGAATCATTCTCACCCGCACCATCAAATAAAGAATCCACGGCCACTCCTGGGTGGCATTGGCCTCTGGGCCGAGTCGGGCTCTCTTTTTGGGTGCCATTTACTGAAACTAGAACAATGAACGAGTTAGATAGACAACCTCACCTTCCACCACATCGCACGATATAGAGTAGCAATAAAAGGGTACTTTTATAAATGTCCATGCAGCCCCCTAATTATATATGTGGTCGACAACACACCAATAAGAAGGGATCTACTAGACACGGCTCGGAGACATCCTAGGACACTTTTAAAACCTTAGGCTCTGATACCAAGTTTTTCACACCCCAAAATCGAGGGACGAGACCGGCGCCTAAATAGGTGAACCCGGTCAAGCGGACCTGGATTGCCTTTCCTACCCAACGCGTTCCCCCGTATATACAATGCACCATATTCCATATGAAATAGCAACTTAGGATTTAAGCGTGGATTTACAAACTTAAGTTCATTTCTCTTTTAGAATTTCAACAGTTGATTCCCAAAACATACACAATACATACATAACTTTCCAATACGGACCACGATTTCGAATACATACAGTTACTATCCAAAATACATATATACACCCACATCATGTCTATGTAGCCTCTACGAATACTAGGAGCTTATACAATACTTTCCGGCAACAAGGCCCGGCTATACCTTACAATACATAACAGACTCAAAAGGGATGGCATGAATTACACACGGCCCCGGGAGGAAGTGGGGCTCACCAGTACTGCTGAAAGATGAGGAGGAGGCACCACTAATGGCGAGCTGATCTACCTGCTATGGACCTACTTACATCCATATAAAAAATGTAGCGCCCCCGGCAAAAGGGACGTTAGTACCAACGAATAGTACTAGTATGTATAAACAAACTTTACTCTACGTAAAATCAAACAATACACATATATGAGGCAGTTAAAGAAACCCAAATAAATATTGCACAGAGATACAGAGAATCACAAATAAGGTTTCCATAGTTTCTTGTTTCAATTGCTTCCCATGTTGCGGCGCGCAACCCGATCCCATCTCACAATCATATTACACATTTATTACTTCTGTAGCGGCGTTCCCCGATCCCACCTTACATTTCTATTGCAGCGTGCAACCTGATCCCACTTTCCAATCACATCACACCCTTATTACTTCTGTTGCGGCACGCAACCCGATCCCACCTTACATTTCTGTTGCAACATGCAACCCGATCCCACCATACATTTCTATTGTGGCGTGCAACCCGATTCCACCTCACAATCACATCACAACCTTATTACTTCTGTTGCGGCATGCAACCCGATCCCACCTTACCATCACATTTCATAGCAAACAATAACAGCCCACAATTTAATCACAGAGCTTCATATCATCAAGAGTACTACTTCATAACACCCAAACAATAATGTGTTCACAATAGTCTTTATCATCCATTACTTCAACCACAAAGATGCTCATCAACAAGAATATAAATTCATTACAACCAACAATCCATATGAAGTTAAGCCGCAATAAACCTTGCCAACAATGAGTCATATACGATATTTCCATGGTCATTTAGTTCAATTAGATCAATTCACGACTCCCTTTCATCACTTGTTACACAGCCCTTATCACTTAGATACATTTACACATTTGATTTTGTTACCATTCTTCCATACCAATATACTCAAGAATTTAACGAACCTTGCACATGATAGAGTAATCACATAGAAATAACCTTTCACAATTTCAATTATCACGATAGTCGATTAAGAAAATCAGAGAATGAAATCTCACACCTCAACACAACCGGACAATCAATTCACATCTATTCAGCAAGAAGCTCATACCGAAATTTTGGACACCAACAAGGTGACTCTACGAAGATTAAAGTTATCCATACATACCTCGAGTCGTCCACTTTTAATTTCTGTCACAATTCACCGGACCGTCTAGCTCCTTCAATCGATTCCACAATGTGACATATTTCACTTAGAATTAGGAATCTTGTACTCAACTGAGCATTTTATCAAACACTATGTGACCCCTTAAACTATTAACCCCCTGTTGAGAATAATTGCCCAAACTTGTTTTTCCCTTTACTAGATAATGGGGTTTAACTCACATGCATGAAAGATTTCAACTATTTATTTTCAAGAACCAACCTATGTGTGTTTCATTCTTACCCAAAATCTGATAAATTGGGGAAATATGGTGAAGACTTACCTCTTTGAGTGAAGAAGATGACAATAACTCGATAATTTCGGGGCTTGAGTGATTTTGGAAAATCAAATTGGATGATGTTGAAACCTTCTCTCTGAAGAACTCTCTTTTTCTCTCTCTATTTTTGGTCAGAAAATCGTTAAAAATGAAGCGAAGGGGTGTTTTATAAAATAGGGGGTCGGGTTTTAAATTTAGAAAATAGGAGCCCCGACACAGAAATGCGGTCAGGAATGCTGCTATGCGGTCGGCATTCCTGTCGCATAGTTGGCCTTCAAATGGGCCTAAATGGGAACCACACTGCCCAGGTATGCGACCACTATGCGGTCCGCATACCTGTTATGCGATCGCATAGTGCGTCGCATAACCTCCCTCACAAAAACCATGGGGCAAGAATGCGACAACTATACGGCCTGCATTCGTGAAATGCGATCGCATTCTAGGCCGCATAGCTATCCTCAAAATGGACAGGAAACTGTCCAGGTATGCGACCACTATGTGGTCCGCATACCTATTATGCGATCGCATAGTGCATCGCATAACGCTCAATTTCTGGAAAATTTAATCTTTCAAGTTCTGGGATACTTTTTACATAAAATAGGGCCGTTTTAAGAATTTCTACATATATAACAGCACAGGGACCTATTCTGGCATTATTTTAGACATAGAAATTTTAAGGGTCTTTACATTATCAATCCAAAACCTAACCATTTATAGTCCAAATGCCTTTCCTCTGCCGGAACTAAAATGGTGAAATCTCGAAATCACGCCCTAAGAAGACCTCCCTTCAAGACATTCATCACTCCCAACATATGGTCAAGCATTCTATCATCATATCGACATCGCGTGATAACCAATAGTAAACATCATCACAATCTGAGCATAACCTCAAGTCCTCAGAGTCACAGCTACTGGCTGAAACAACATATTACTCATCCGCAGAGCAACGACAACAGCTTCAATCAACTTCGTAGGGAGAAACATCCCGTACCACACCCATAGCACCATTTCAATTCCTCAAATTCCTGATTCATAGAAAGCGCTTCACGACGCATAAGATTGAGTAGGAAGAAACGCAGGCATAAGCCTCGGAGGAATCAAATCGCACAATGAGGAATCAAGAAGGGAAGTACTCCTAACAGCTCTGTAGCCTCTCGAAGATAAGTACAGACGTCTCTGTACCGATCCGCAAGACTCGACTAGACTTGCTCATGACTCGTGAAACCTAAGGGAACCTAGAGCTCTGATACCATGTTGTCACGACCTAAAATCCATGAGGTCGTGATGGCGCCGGACACTACTGTCAGGCAAGCCAATCATTAAATGGTTAAGTTAAATTTCCTGTTTTTAACATTTTGAAATCATTACCTTTAGCTTTAACACGTACAACTAAATAAAATCCATTATGTAGAAATAACAGTCCAATATTCCATGTTGATAAAATACATCCCAAACACATCCCAGAACCCGGTGACACAACTAAATGAGCGATTTCTAAGAATTTTACAAATTCTACAAAGCTTGTCCGAAATACAAATTGGACAAGGAATAAAAATGAAAATACAATACATAGAGGAAGACTCTGTCGACTGCAGGTCGCCTCCGAGTGATGCAACTCGTCTAAGTCTCCAAGTCGGCCATATTGCTATGATGGTACTTGTGCAACAAAATGCGCAGCAAGTGTAGCATGAGTACGGAAACAACGTGTACCCAGTAAGTATCCCGCCTAACCTCGGAGAGATAGTGACGAGAGATCGCATTAGACACTTGCTAGAAGTTAATTTAATAAGAATAAAGGAAAACGCTGAGCATGAATATCACAGAAGGTTTAACAAGTAATGATAGGAAACATCAACTACTTCTCACATTCCTTTTCCAACTTTAAAACCTTTATCATTTCAGTTGCAAATCTCATAAAATCCAGGCTAGCAAGCAGTTCAAAGATCACAAGAAGTACGCAGCAATTATCATGTGCAAACAATGCCGAGGGTCGAATGGAACGGACCAACAATAATAAATTGTGCACTACTGAGGGTCGAACGGCTCGAACCATAGATGCATCTATCTGCCCCAATCGTGAATCGATCATGCGACACGGTTATACATAAATACAGGGTTATCCTACTCGTGAATCATACATATGACTCAGGCACCCATAGCTACACATATTCACACAATAAGTCCACATTTATCACGAAAGCAGTTACCCATGGAAGTGGTAAAATTCTTCTTAAAGGATCACGAAAAACATTTAATCTTTGTTTTGAAACTTATTTACCAAGTTTAATAATATTCAATAATATAACCATATCAGGAACACAATCGACCACGGAACAATAAATTCTCTTTCTAAACGATTAAGAAACATACACTCTAGCCTTCTTAGGAAATCAATTACCAATTCAATAGCAATATCAGTCTAATATTATTGGACGGATCACATGTACAACACGTAAGGCATGCTAGTGGGTCCTAGACTACCCGTACATAAGCATATCAGTAGCTACGCACGGACTCCCGTCACCTCGTGCGTACGTAGCCCCCAAAAATAATAGCATTTATTCATTTAGTTCACCTATGGGGACAATTGCCCATCACAAAGTTAGAAAGGAGACTTACCCCGCTCCGAAATTCCATAACCGGCTTCCAAGCCCTTCCGACGACTCCAATGGATGCACAACGCCCCAAAACTATCCAAATAACGACAAACCAATGAAATTATACTTTAATATTTGGTAACAATTCAAATTATATAAATTCCCATCTCCACTCAAGGAATTGACCAAAATTCCCTCGAGCCTACGTGCCTGGATTCTGAAATTTCTCGAAGATAAACTGTACCCATAGTTTTACTAGCTCAAATATACAATTTACTCTAATTTCCATGCTCAAATTCGTGGTAAAATCCAAAAATACCAAATTCTAGGTTTTTCTTCAAAATTCCATAATTCTCACAATTCCCATACTCAAATTCGTACCAAGACCATGCATTTAACTTAAAATGAGTTGGCATAACTTACCTTGTGATCCTTGACGAAAATCCCTCCTTGAAGCTCCCCACAATCGCCCATGCCAAATGAAAATAGGAGGAGAAATGGAAAAATTCTCGTTTTAAAACATTCTGCCCAGGCATCATTTCCGCACTTGCGCTCCCGCAGGTGCGCCCGAACTCCCGCACCTGCGGCTTCCTCAGTTCCAGCCAAAACTCGCACATGCCCCTTTGTCCGCATATGCGCCTTTGTAGGTGTGGAAATTGCATCGCACCTGCTCTCCCAGCCAAGCCAGCAAAATATCTCAGCTGCGGCGCCAAAGCCGCACCTACAGCTCCGCACCTGCGACCAGAGCCTCGCGGGTGCGATTGCACCAGACACCAGCAATCTCAGCACTTCTTCAAACTCCAAACTTGATCCGTTAACCACCCGGAATCCATCCAAGGCCCTCGGGACCCCGTCCAATTACACCAACCTGTTCCAAATATAATGCGGACTTGCTCGAGGCCTCAAATCACATCAAACAACATCAAAACCACGAATCGCACTAAAATTCAAACTTCACGAACTTGAAATTTCCAACTTCTACATCTGATGCCGAAACCTATCAAATCACAACTGATTGACCTGAACTTTTACACACAAGTCATATTCGACATTATGGACCTGTTCCAACTTCCGAAATCGCATTCCAACCCCTATATCAAAATTTCCACTTCCAGTCGAATTTCTCAAAAACATTCAAATTTCTATCTTTAGCCAAATGACTTCAAAATAACCTAGGGACATCTGAATTCACTTCCGATCGCGCTCCCAAATCCAGAATCAACATACGAAGTTATTCCCATGCTCGAAATCCCAAACGAACATCAATAACTCTGAAATGCTTTCCAACCCAAATTTATGAAATCCTTCTAACACTAACTTCCACAATGTGCGCTGAAACGCTTCCAGGTTATCCAAAGCCCGATCTGTACATACGCCCAAGTACGAAATCATCATACGAACCTGCAGGAACCTTCAAATCCTGATTCGGAGATCGTTTACTCAAAATTACAATCTTAGTCAATTTCTCCAACTTAAGGCTTCTGAAATAAGAATTTTCTTTCCAATTTGACTCCGAACTTCCCGAAATTCAACTACGAACATGCCCACGAGTCATAAATACCTTCAATGGAGTTTCTCATGACTTCAAATCACTTAACAACTCGCTAGAGCTCAAAACAACCGGTCGGGTCGTTACACGTATTTCCTACTTTGTAATTTCTGTTATCGGTATTTTTGTAATCTGGTTTGTTCTGTTATACGTATATTAGGTGAGGATGAGATAAAATTACGATGTGTGTTTCCATGTAATTGACTTGATATCTGAGCACATTCCTCATGCTATGAAAGTTATGAAGTGACTATCGTGATTTATTGGTTTCGTTATAAGGAAAGAAATGGTTGAGGTATTGGAAGATGCTAAATTGTGATCTCCGCTAGCATTCGGTTATTTTTTTGCGTTGCGTTTCATGCATTATTCTCTGTTATATCGTGGTATAATTCTATTGCTGATTTACGGTGCAGGTTCTATCAGTGAGTATCTTTTAGCTAAAAAGCCTCGCCACTACTTCGACGAGGTTAGACATGATACTTACTGGGTACATGAGGTCGGTTGTACTCATACTACACTTCTGCACCTAGCGTGCATATTTTCTCTTGGAGCGGAGCTGCTGAACATGTCGGGAGCTGACTTTGAAGATGTTCGGGCATTTCGGATATAGCTGCCTCTTGTACTTGGTAGCTTAGGTCTTGTTAATCTGATATGCAAATTTCAGACAGATCATGTAATTATTTGTACCAGCTTTGTAAATTCCAAGTCTTAGAAGCTCATGATTCGTACTACCAGTTCTTAGGTCAATTTGTAAATGTTCAGATAATTCTTTACTATTTTCCTATAATCTCATTTGGATTGTATTTTCTATTAGTTGGCTTACCTAGAGGATCGAGTTAGGTTCCATCACGACTAGTGGTTTTAGGGCCATGATATCATATCAACAGGCTGGGCCTCCCCTCTTGGGCTCCCTCTAACCGCCAGACCTACACCCCTAGCTGGCGATGTAGAGATAGCAACAACTGGAGCATAACTCATAGCCTGAACAATCTGCGATGACACATATGTCCGAAGTCTAGGACAATCTCTCTCCATGTGGCTGGTATCTCCATACTCAAAGCAACCTCTCCACTAGCACAACTGCTCGTACTGAGTCTGTTCGGATAACTGGAATAACCGTTGTAGGAACCTCGTGTCGGTGATGTGCTAAAGGAACTAACTGGGGAACCACGAGTAATATGAAGTTGTTTCTCTAACCCCCTCTGATACTGAAATGTAAAATTATTAAGGACGCAGAAATACCGCAAGCCCCAGCATCATCCCATAGAAATCTTATCTCTTAATCATATACAAATTTCGAGGAACCTTTCCATACCACATATATACATATCATGCCAAAACTGATATAACACATGACCCTGTAACTTGATCATCAATAGTAAACTCCCCTACTTGGCACGAAGCCATGGGATACAACATCCGATAATCAACAATACTAACCTTCATATCTCGTAAAACACCAATCATGAGATACCCCAAAATCATTTACTAAGCATATGTTCATCCTCGTGACAATCAACTTGCTTCCTCTGGTGCCTTGAATGATAATATGTACCTCCTTTTCAGTAGAAATCCCATACGAACCACATAATCCCTAATACCACCCATTATTCTCAAATCATCATCCACCTCGTGACTATACCATAATCGCGACGATTAGGAAACCAATTAAATCTTCATGATCTCGTACTTATCACCTAGATTCCAAAATTCGCTGCACCCCCACGTGAACAACTGACTGGTCTCTCAATACATCCACATCCTTAGTCTGGATGACACGTTGAGACAATGTTTGAGCATCCTTGTCTCCTTCGTGGTCCCTCCGCAGCATCACAAACCGTCAATGCATAGCTGATATCGAGGGTGCAATATCATACATGAATGGATGCAAAGGAATATAGGATATATGCTTCAAGTTGAATCAATGTAGCAAAATAAGGAATTAAAGAAGTGGAATTTCTTAATAGTTTTGTAGTCTCTTGAAGATAAGTACAGACGTCTCCATACCGATCCGTAAGACTCTACTAAACCTGCTTATGGCACGTAGCACCTATGAACCTAGTGCTATGATACCAACTTGTCACGACCTCAATTTTCCTCTACAGAATGTCGTGATGGCACCTAGTCCTAGGGATTAGGTGAGTGATCACACCCAACTATGCCTTATAAAAAGGACTAAGCGGTCGCTGCAAATATAATCCAGTCTAGAAGTCCAGAGTCGAATCCCATATAGAACTAAGGTTTTGCTACAACTGATTACTATCACTAAGAAGACTAGCTCAAACAATTCATGCATTATATATATTAAGATTTTATATCTAATTAACTAACAAATTAAAGGAGTAGATTAACAACTAAAGTTACTAAAGGTTGGAGACAAGATTAAGGAGGTCTAGAGTTATGATTTCCCCAATTGTAGGAACCCTTCCCGCTATGTCTTCTATAATTTCTCCTAATTATTCTATGCCGATCATGAGTACTTTGGGTGTGGTAGTTCTCTCTCGAGCAACTACCATAATTTACTAGACATATTCTATAAGAACTACACTAGCTGGCACTAATTCACCAATCACTACAATCGCACCAAGGTTTCGTTATCTCTAATCCCGACTTTAAAACCTCTGTATTGATCTCTCACATACGTTAGGAGTGATGTTATTCAATAACTACCTAAGTGTATACATTCTCTCGATCAATACACACTAAATAGGCACACCCAATTGATGGCCATTCAATCAAAAGCAACAGACATGTAGTTGAACAAGTAGAGAAATCTAACGGCTCAATTATATAAAAACATAAGAAGAGTTTATCCTACAAAAGGTTCCATCAAACCCCTAGTTAACAAATTAGATGTTCATAGGCATGCTAACAATCATGGTAATAATCGAAAGCATTAAAATACAGATTAAGGAAGAACACATGAGAAAACTCATAGGATTCGTTGCTTCCAAGTGTTCACGTAGCCTTTTGCCTCTCCGGTAATGTCTCCTCCTAAGAAATAGGCTTAGAACCCGTTTTATACATGTTGGGGGCATGTAGGGTCGAAACTACCAAGTCCTAGCCGAATTAGGATGAAATCCTCCCTTAGCCATCTCGCTTGGCGCTAGGCGCCAACAAGGACACCGAAATGTTTCCACTTATGTGCTATTCTGCTATTGGCATTTTAGTTTGGTGTCTGGCACCAATCTGGATACCAAAATCATACTCCCTCCAAATTCTTCTGTTTTTTACTTCACTTTGCATAAAAGCTTATTGTCACGACCAAAATTTCCAACTTTAGGGATCGTGATGGCGCCTAACACCACACTTACTAGGCAAGCCAATGTTAGAGTTTGCTCAACTATTTCCGTTAATTAATCATTTAAACCGGGTAAATAATTTTAAATTAAACTTGATAAATAATTCCAAATATAAAATAATAAATAATCAATTAAACCGAGCCACGAATTAATTATATAAATAAACCTAGAACTACCCCAGGGTCTGGTGTCACAATTCACGAGCTACTAAAGAATACTAAAAATAATGGGCTGAAAGAAATAATATAACTGTTTTGGAAAATATAAAAAGAGTCTCTACGAACTAAGAGAAGACTCTCGTGATCTGCGAACGCTGGCAGATATACCTCGTGTCTCCGAACAATAAATAGCTGCTCTAAATATTCCTACTGCTGGCCGGTACCTGGATCTGCACAAAAGAGTGTAGAGTGTAGTATCAGTACAACCGACCCCATGTACTGAGTAAGTGCAGAGCCTAACCTCGACGAAGTGGTGACGAGGCTACGGCGAGGCTTTAGCAATATAACTTGTGACGATAATATATAAAGCAAGAAGGAAATATAAACAAATAATTAAGTACTGCAACAACAATAAAATAACTCAGCCGCCTTTTCCAGGCCTCACTATAACCAATTTTCAAAGAATTTCCAAGTTTACAAACTTTAACTTTAAATAAAAGTAGCGCCGAAAATATGAAGAATAGTAAAATAAACATATAAGCCTTTCAAATCTTTATTTTCTTTGAAATTCGGTAAAAATATAAATGTCCTCCCTTATTGCTACTTGTTGCGGCGTGAAACCCGCTCCCACCTGTCCACCCTTATTACTCCTCCCTAAACATATCACCCTTATTTCTCCTGTTGAGGCGTGCAACCCGATCCCACCTGTCCACCCTTATCACTCCTTATTGCGGCGTGCAACCCGCTCCCACCAGACATCTCATATCAATTTATTCAAAAAATTCATATTTTAGGCCAAGCCTTTCACAATATTTTTGTTTCAACAATTGCAAACAGAAAACAGTATAGCTCGTAAGCTTTAACAAATACCATTCCACAATAAAACCCGCCAGAATATATGTAACCCCCGTAACACTGTCAACCCAACTCAGTTTTTATGTACCATGATAGAATCAAGAGAACATCCAGTACTTTTAACACACTTACAACAACAACTGGAAGTAATCAAATGAAACCAAATAACCACGTGAACCTCAACAATCATGAATCAATTAAACTGCATTTCTCACAACTTCCTCAATATTATCAAAAATGAAACCAACACGAATATATAAATATATTTCCAAGAATAGTGCCAAACTGCTCAACCTTTTTGTACCACAAGAGAAACAAATACGCAACCAATACTCTTCCAAAATAACCAAATAATATTTAACAGCAACGTAATAAGGCCTAGTAGTCATAGAAACAATAATGAACATAGAACAATTAAGACAGGAATCAATCAAATTAGAAACGGGGAAGGGATCATGTTTAACAGACCATTTGGTGGTGCATAGATACTCGTCACCTCACCTATAAACCAAACACATGCAATTCACTTAGCAAATAAGTGGGGATTCCTATTCCCTCAAGTCAAGGTTAAACCAAGCACTTACCTCAATTCTGTAGGCCACCTACTGCTCAATTATCGCTTTTCCTTTTGAATTCACCTATAAATTGCTCGAATCTAATCAAAATTAACTTAATATCATTAACTAATGCTAAAGGAACTAACTGTATTGAAAATATAATTTTTCCTAAGTTTTTCTCATAAAAAACTGAAAATCCGACCCCGGGCCCGCTTGGTCTAAACTCGGGGTTTGGACCAAATTACGTTTACCAATTCACCCACGAACCCAAATTTGCTATTAGTTTTGAAATCCGACCTTAATTTGATATAAAAATTCAATTTTTACAAAACTCCCTAATTCTACCCACATTCTAGATTTTTACCATGAAAATTCTATGTTTTTGCTTTAAAAGTGATGCAAAATAGTAAGGAATTGAAAGAACAAGGTTTGGAATTGATTAACTATGAATAGGGGATGAAGATTGTTGAAGAAATCTCGTTTTTAGGGCTGGAACCTCGAAAATTTGGAGAAGAAAGGGTTCTGCCCGGTTTTTAAAAGGTATTTATAATAGCTGGGCTGAGCAACTGTGCGATCGCGGGTAATGAGGTGCGATCGCACAGGGTAAGGGAGCTGGGGAACTGCGATCGCGGATGGGGGCATGTGTTCGCACAGGGGTAGAGGTGCACAGTGCGGTCGCGGAGCACACTGTGCGATCGCACAGCTTACCTGGACTGTGCTTCGCGATCGCACTCCAGGAGCTGCGTTGGACCCCTGAAGACTACACTATGCGATCGCATAGTAAAAAAACCTGGACACCAGATATTGGAAAATCAGCAGTTATTTTCAAGTGTAAAACACCCCGTGGCCTATCCGAAACTCACCTGAGCCCTCGGGGCTCTAAACAAATCATGCACGCAAGTTTAAAAATATCATACGAACTTGCTCGTGCGATAAAATCATGAAAATAACATGTAAATCTATGAATTAAACCTCAAAACTCATCATTTTCATCAAAAACTCTTTAAGTTCATAATTTTTCAACCAGTTGTCCGAATCACGTCAAGCGAACTCCGTTTTTCACCAAATCCCACAGTTAACCTCTAAATATCATAACAAAGCTGTACTGGGCTGTGGAACCAAAATACGGACCTGATACCAATGATTTCTAGTATTATTTCTTTTCTTTAATTCATGAACATTTCAGCAAAACAATTTCTTTCAAAAATTGATTCTAAGGCTTGGGACCTCGGAATTCATTTCCGGGCATACGCCCGAGTCCCATATTTTACTGCGGACCTCCCAGGATCGTCAGAATACGGATCCGGGTCCGTTTACTCAAAATATTGATCAAAGTCAACTTTTATCAACTTTAAATTCTAAAAATCACTATTTCTCATATTTTCACATAAAAGTTGTCTGGTTTCACGCCCGGACTGCGCATGCAAATCGAGGTATTTAATTTTAGTCTTATTATGGATATTAAGCATGGAACGGAGTCTAACTTTATAAAATGACCCCTTGGGTCATCACAATCTCCACCTCTAAAACACACGTTCGTCCTCGAACGGACATAGAAAATTACCTGAAGTGGCGAACAAGTGTGGGTATCTCCTCTGCATGACTGAATCAGACTCTCAAGTAGTTGCCTCAACGGGCTGGCCTCTCCACTGCACTCGAACTGAAGGAAAACTCCTAGATCTCAATTGGCGAACCTGCCGGTATAAAATAGCTACCGGCTCCTCCTCATAAGTCAAGTCTTTGTCCAACTGGACAAAGCTGAAATCTAACACGTGGGACGGGTCACCATGATATTTCCGGAGCATAGACACGTGGAATATCGGATGAACTGAGGATAACCCTGGAGGCAATGCAAGTCTGTAATCTACCTCCCCCACCTTATCAAGAATCTCAAACGGACTGATATACCTAGGACTCAACTTGCCCTTCTTCCCAAACCTCATAACACCCTTCATGGGCGACACACGAAGCAATACTCTCTATCCAACCATGAATGCTACATTACGAACCTTACGATCGGCATGACTCTTTTGCCTAGACTGAGTTGCACGAAGTCTCTCCTGAATAATCTTGACCTTATCTAAGGCCTCCTCAACCAAGTCGGTATCCAACAACCGAGCCTCTCCTGGCTCGAACCATCAAACTGGCGATCTGCACCGTCTACCATATAACGCCTCATAAGGAGCCATCTGGATGCTCGACTGATAACTATTATCATAAGAAAACTCCGCTAACGGCAAGACCTGATCCCATGAGCCTCCAAAGTCAATAACACAAGCGCGGAGCATATCCTCCAATATCTGAATGGTACGCTCGGACTGCCCGTCAGTCTTAAGGTGAAATGTTGTACTCAACTCTACTCGGGTACCCAACTCATGCTGAACTGCTCTCCAAAAGTGCAAAGTAAATTGCGTACCCCGATCATAAATGATAGACACGGGCACCCCATGAAGGCGAACTATCTCCCGATATATAACTCAGTCAACCGCTATGAAGTATAAATACTTGATACAGGAGTGAAATGTGCTAATTTAGTCAGCCTATCAACAATAACCCAAACTGCGTCAAACTTTCTCTGAGTCTGTTGGAGTCCAACAACGAAATCCCTAGTGATATGCTCCCACTTCCACTCAGGAATCTATATCTGCTGAAGTAAACCACCGGGTCTTTGATTTCATACTTCACTTACTGACAATTCAAACAACGAGCCACATAAGTTACAATATCCTTTTTCATCCTTCTCCACCAATAATGTTGTTTCAAATCCTGATACATTTTAGCTGCCTGAATAAGTATTGGAGACTGCGATGGTCTGTAAAAACTTCACACTACACACCATAAAGGTAGTGCCTCCAAATTTTCCATGCATGAATAATGGCCGCAACTCTAATTCATGAACATGGTAATTTTTCTCATGGACCTTCAGCTGCCGAGACGCATATGCAATCACCTTGCCATCATGCATTAATATTGTACCTAATCCAATACGAGATGCACCACAATACAATGCACAATCCTGAACATGTGGGCATCACCAACACTGGCGCTGTAGTCAAATCCATCTTGAGCTTCTGAAAGTTCCACCCACACTCATTTGACCATTTGAATTGAACACCCTTTTGGCTCAATATGATCTTAATAATTGTTCGTAATCAATTACAGAATCACCCAATAACTTCACGTAACAATAATCCCCTTTCTACCCTTCACAATACTGATAACAAGATACGATTCATGAAGACCTCATAATTATATACCCGAATTAACGTGTCTCATTTAACGCCACACGGGCGTGCACATACCTCGTAGGTCAAAGCTCAATAATTATATCACGGATTTGGCAAATTATGCACAGTTAATTAATTAATTTATTTATCTATTTATTTATTCACTTATTATTAGTATTACTCTTATTATTATGATTATCATCATTATTTTATACATAAATTGTTGAATAAGCCTAACAGGCATGACTCTCTACCAGTACTATAGTAAAAGTTTAATTCACAAGGGAGAATTTAAACACAATAATTTCCATCACAAGGACCTCGTCCTTACATAACTTCCACCGCGGATCGTAACCCGATTTAAACATCTCAAATCATATTAAAATGCGAGGAACTCTCCCTTAATTCTGAATCACAAGTAGCATACATATCGTGCCTATCGAAACTTTCCATTTTTCTTCTTTTAAATATTTTTTTGTTAAACAAAACTACTACACCTAATGATAAACATATCTATCTCCATAGAGTTTCTCAATACAAGTATTCACATAAGTAGATTTTTGAGTTACAAAGTTCACCCGAGAGTGGAGCATATTAGAAGAATTTTATTAGATAAGCATAACCATATTAAGTTCAGGAAATCATCACTTTATAATAATTAGAGGTTGTTCTTGTAATGAAACCATTTAATGTAAAGACCTCAGCCATACCGTAGAAAATATATCAACAGGCTGGGTCTCCACCTCTAGGAATCTAACCTCCACTTTACACATTCCGACTCCGTTTTCCCTAGCTGATCATGTAGTTGAGTTGTAACTGCAATGGGGCACGTAGCCTGAGTGTTATGATGAAATAGGACTCTCCCAAGTCTAGGACAATTTCTATCACTAGCCGAAATGAAGTATCAACCTGCCCTGAGTCGTACAAAAATTTTAAAATCATATTTGAGTCCTTTAATGAGTCTGTAGACTTACTCTCCGGCTATATGAACCAAAGTAGGAGTATGACAGGCTAACTTATCGAACCTGATGGCATGTTCTTACATTGTCATGGTGACCTGACACAATCGTTCAAACCCTAAGCGCCAAGCAAAATGGAAAGTTCGAGAAACAAACTCTTTCAAAAGCATTATGAGAATTGAGTCAAATAGTTGGTGTTGCAATGATTGGTCGTCCTCTTCGTAGGCTTGCTTCGACCACCGGCGACCAGTTTTTCCTTTACCACATTGACTCAACACCGCTGAGCTACCCCACTTATTCATGTAGCCTTCGTTATTCCTTGGGGTAACTCTTATCCTTATTGATGCACAATGACCCCAAAGGTAGAGCTCTATACAGATAAACCTTGGCACAAACCATATAGTCTAGAATCTTGTCAACCAATGTACTCCCTCTGGAGCACCTCAAAATCCTCAACCGTGACTTCCACGCTGAGTAGGCCTTCTGTATATTTAAAGTTGTCTATATAAAACCTTTGGGAATGAGGTATATGGTTATCNACAGCTCATATAAATCAACCCCGATGCTTTCAACTATTCCCTTGTTATGCAATACTAGAGTAGCTATAAATCCTTCTGGGATCTGAATTAGTCCAACATGTACCGACTGAGCTAGAACCTCCACGTCTAGATCCATTTGAGACTTTACAATAGGTGTTGATGTTCGAGCTTTAGAATGAGCTATGCTTGTGTCATTGGGGCTTCATCTCTTGTCCGATTGTAGACGCTTTGCGTGTTGTCGAGATTTTGTGCGAGGACAAGAATAGACAAGTTCAATCATCAATGGTAGAATAAATTTGCACGATAGAGTAGAATAAAATGGAGTTGTTTCCTAACTCAAACCTCCAAAAGATAAGTACAGACGTCTCTGTACTGATCCTTCAGACTCTACCAAGTTTGTTCGTGAATTGTGAGATGTAAGCAACCTAGTGCTCTGATACCAACTTGTCACGATCCAAATTTCTAACCTTAGGGATCGTGATGGCGCCTAACACCATACTTTCTAGGCAAACCAATGTTAGAGTTCGCTCAACTATTTTCGTTAATTAATCATTTAAACAGGGTAAAACAATTTTAAATTAAACTTGGTCTAATGTCTTTCAATAAATAATTCGAAATATAAAATAATAAATAATCAGTTTAACCGAGCCACGAACTAATTACATAAATAAACCTAGAACTACCCCAGGGTCTTATGTCACAATTCACGAACTACTAAAGAATATGGGCTGAAAGAAATAATATAACTATTTTGGAAAATATAAAAACAGTCTCTACGAACTAAGAGAAGACTCTCGGGATATGCGAACGCTGGCAGATATACCTCGTGTCTCCGAACAATAAATAACTGCTCTAAATATTCCTACTGCTGGCCGGTACCTGGACCTGCACAAAAGAGTGTAGAGTGTAGTATCAGTACAACCGACCCCATGTACTGAGTAAGTGCCGAGCCTAACCTCGACGAAGTAGTGACGAGGCTACGGCGGGGCTTTAGCAATATAACCTGTGAAAATAATATATAAAGCAAGAAGGAAATCTAAACAAATAATTAAGTACTACAACAATAATAAAATAACTCAGCAGCCTTTTCCAGGCCTCATCTATAACCAATTTTCAAATAATTTTAAAGTTTACAAACTTTAACTTTAAATAAAAGTAGCGCCGAAAATATGAAGAATAGTAAAATAAACATTTAAGCCTTTCAAATCTTTATTTTATTTGAAATTCGGTAAAAATATAAATGTCCTCCCTTATTGCTCCTTGTTGCGGCGTGCAACCCGCTCCCACCTGTCCCCCTTTATTGCTCGTCCCTAAATATATCACCCTTATTTCTCCAGTTGCGGCGTGCAACCCGATCCCACCTGTCCACCCTTATCACTCCTTGTTGCGGCGTGCAACCCGCTCCCACCAGACATCTCATATCAATTTATTCATAAATTTCACAATTCAGGCCAAGCCTTTCACAATATTTTTGTTTCAACAATTGCAAAAGAAACAATATAGCTCGTAAGCTTTAACAAATATCATTCCACAATAAAACCCGCCAGATATGTAACCCCCGTAACATTGTCAACCCAACTCAGTCTTTATGTACCATGATAGAATCAAGAGAACAGCCAACACTTTTAACACACTTACAACAACAACTGGAAATAATCAAATGAAACCAAATAACCACGTGAACCTCAACAATCACGAAACAATTAAACTGCATTTCTCATAACTTCCTCAATATTATCAAAAATGAAACCAACATTAATATATAAATATATTCCAAGAATAGTGCCAAACTGTTCAACCTTTCTGTACCACAAGGGAAACAAATACGCAACCAATACTCTTCCACAATAACCAAATAATATTTAACAGCAAGGTAATAATGCCTAGTAGTCATAGAAACAATAATGAACATAGAACAATTAAGACAGGAATCAATCAAATTAGAAACCGGGAAGGGGTCATGTTTAACTGACCATTTGGTGGTGCATAGATACTCGTCACCTCACCTATAAACCACACACATGCAATTCACTTAGCAAATAAGTGGGAATTCCTATTCCCTCAAGTCAAGGTTAAACCAAGCACTTAAAGTGATGCAAAATAGTAAGTAATTGAAAGAACAAGGTTTGGAATTGATTACCTATGAATTGGAAATGAAGATTGTTGAAGAAAACTCGTTTTTAGGGCTGGAACCTCAAAAATTCTGAGAAGAAAGGGTTTTGCCCGATTTTTTATAAGGTATTTATAATAGCTGGGTTGAGCAACTCTGCGATCGTGGGTAATGAGGTGCGATCGCATAGGGTAAGGGAGCTGGGGCACTGCGATCGCGGGTGGTGGCATGCGTTCGCACAGGGGTAGGGGGTGCACAGTGCGATCGCGGAGCACACATATCGATCGCACAGCTTACCTGGATTGTGCTTCGCGATCGCACTCCAGGAGTTGCGTTCGCACAGTACAATATTTTGGGACCCCTGAAGACTACACTATGCGATCGCATAGTACAAAAACCTGGACACCAGATATTGGAAAACTAGCAGTTATTTTCAAGTGCAAAACACCACATGGCCTATCCGAAACTCACCCGAGCCCTCGGGGCTCTAAACAAATCATGCACGCAAGTTTAAAAACATCATACAGTCTTTATCGTGCGATAAAATCATGAAAATATCATGTAAATCTATGAATTAAAGCTCAAAACTCATCATTTTCATCAAAAACTCTTAAAGTTCATAATTTCTCAATCGGATGTCTGAATCACGTCAAACGAACTCCATTTTTCACCAAATTCCACAGTTAACCTCTAAATATCATAACAAAGATGTACCGGGGTTCGAAGCCAAAATAAAGACCCGATACCAATGATTTCTAGTATTATTTCTTTTCTTTAATTCATGAATATTTCAGCAAAACAATTTCTTTCAAAAATTAATTTCTAAGGCTTGGGACCTCAGAAGTCTTTGCCGGGCATACGCCCGAGTCCCATATTTTACTTTGGACCTCCCGGGATTGTCGAAACACGGATCCAGGTCCTTTACTCAAAATGTTGACCAAAGTCAACTTTTATCAACTTTAAATTCTAAAAATCACTATTTCTCATATTTCCACATTAAAGCTTTTCGGTTTCACGCCCGGACTGCGCACGTAAATCGAAATATTTAATTTTAGTCTTATTATGTCTATTAAGCATGGAACGGAGTCTAATTTTATAAAATGACCCCTTGGGTCATCACAATCAAGTCACTTCAAATTGACTCATACACATATAAACACCATTATTAAGCTCTAGTCACAAATATTTACACCAAAGTTAACAAGATTTAGGTATAATGCAAGGAAAATAACATGCAAAAACATGGATTTTTGTCCTAATATCACCACCCCTAACTTAGGCTCTTGCTTGTCTTCGAGCAACCTAAAACCTTGCTAACCAAACAATGCACACAAGAAATCATTCAATGGAGGAAACTTTGGCAATTCAACACACTACCCTTATGACCATGGTTGATATCAACAATTAAGCCCTTGCATACGCATTCATACCTTTCCCAAATTTCATATGCCGGACTATTAGTGACCAACTAAAAACACTCAAACATACCTGACCATAACCACCCAACCTTAAAGATCGGCCCGTCGCCAATAAGCACTCTTAACTCGTGCACTCACCCAACAAGAGATGCTTAAATGTCACATATCCATAATCGAATCATGTGCCTCACCAAAGAATGAGAGGGTATTTCGTCCACACATTCAAATATGCATTCGAAAATAATTTAAGGACATCACATATATGAACAAAGAACCACTCACTCTCACAAAGAAATTCATGTGCATTCTATGGTTGTACCATAGACTTTCTTGTAGTGTATATTTCCACTAATTTAAGCTCGCAAATTCCAAGATCAATTAGGTCTTTACGGATTGTAATGTAGGCTAAGGGATGGGTAGGATATATTTTGGGTATAGTGACTAACCCTCCTAAGAACTTTAATACACTACACTTAACTTTATAATACACACTTTTCATGACCAATTCAAGCAATTTCATGCATCTATATACAACTTGGCCCTTCTTCTTTAAGCACAACTATGCATTTACTAGTCCGGATCACGATGAATAGGAGGTGTATTCTCTCTCTCTCTCTCTCTCTCTCTCTCTCTCTCTCTCTCTCTCTCTCTCTCTCTCTCTCTCTCTCTCTCTCTCTCTCTCTCTCTCTCTCTCTCTCTCTCTCTCTCTCTCTCTCTCTCTCTCTCTCTCTCTCTCTCTCTCTCTCTCTCTCTCTCTCTCTCTCTCTCTCTCTCTCTCTCTCTCTCTCTCTCTCTCTCTCTCTCTCTCTCTCTCTCTCTCTCTCTCTCTCTCTCTCTCTCTCTCTCTCTCTCTCTCTCTCTCTCTCTCTCTCTCTCTCTCTCTCTCTCTCTCTCTCTCTCTCTCTCTCTCTCTCTCTCTCTCTCTCTCTCTCTCTCTCTCTCTCTCTCTCTCTCTCTCTCTCTCTCTCTCTCTCTCTCT
>ML422146.1:5952-45219 GCA_005239525.1 Nicotiana knightiana | reverse complement strand
ATATATATATATATATATATATCTTTTTCATATTTTCTTTCCTTTTTTTTCTTTCTCTTCTCCTTTTTTTCACTCCCCACCAACTTAGGTTTCCCGAATAATGATCTTCTAAAATATACATACACCCTTTGGCCTTTCTATGGTTCCACTCAAAAGCTACCCCAACTCTTACCTTAGTCTTCTAGCAACTTAAGTGATTTCAGAGGTAAAGGTTCGAAAACATTTAATTAAGAAAAAAATGGGAATCGACTTGTAATGTGGGTCCCAAAGAAAAGGCTCAAACGGGCTATCTAAGGATAACTTTATTTATGGTGGAATAATAGCTCAATGGAAAATCAAAGCAACGCCTACATCATCTCATAGACTCACAAAACTTACTTATTCGCATCGACTAACACACAAGGCAAGTTCTAGACAATACAGGATAGAACAAAATGTAATCAAAACGTCACATTACACAATGCACATTACCCTAGTCGGGACGATTCCATTCCAACTCTCAAATTTAGGCAAGTAATAAAAAAGTCAAGAAGTATTAAGCAAAATGCACTACTAGAACAATGAGTCAAGTAAGTGAGAGAAAGCGTCACAAACAAGTTATTCAATCTTTCACGGCATCAATCTTTCATTAAAATATCTTAGTAAGGTAATTTTCATGTGAACGCCTAACTAGGTTAGCATATAACAGGTCAAAAGGCACATAAGAGCACTCAAGTTTTCTACCCTCAATTTCCTAAAAAATAAAAATTACCTGGTTCAAGTTACATCCCCTGGAAAAGAACCTATGCCAAAAGAAAACCCAAGGGGGATTATAATATACCTGCAACGAAATAAATAAAATTATTTTTTATTTTTTTATTAGACCTTAATCCCTCAAGAAAGCTGTCCAAGAGATCCATCGTCAGAAAAAGTCCAAAAAAAAAAGTTAAACTAACACAACTAAAGTGTCATAGAAAATCACCCATACAATCTCATCACCCCACACTTAAAATTGTGAATTATCCCCAATGCACACCATAAATAGCAAGAGGCTGAAAGAAACTCCCTGGTAGGCCAATGATCGAAGCATCAGCAGCCCATGGGATACTCAGACTTGTCCCTTGCCTGATGCTTTGTAAGGGTACCTCACACTTAGTTCCAACCATCTGGTTTGCTTTTGCTTCCTTTCAATTACTTTGCTTTCCATGCTCCTACAACAACAAAAAACTATACTACAAAAATAACAAAATTATCAAAAAGTAAATAAATTGAAAAAAATAGTAAAGTTGGGTTGTCTCCAAACAAGCGCCTAATTTAACGTCGCGGCACGATGTGAATCACTTTCTGCCTCCACTTCGAACTTATGAATTGGATCCCAAGTTTGGATTTTGCTCTATGATAATGCTCTTGGGGTGGTATATAGCCTTGAAAGCAAAATATTAAATAATTCCTTATGCACTTTTTGGCTTTAAGCTGAGGAGTATCACCCTACCTAGACAGCCTCGAAAATTTCAAAATATATATCTTGTCTACCTCTTCCCTTGTCTCCTTTCTACGCTCGTAAGGAATCATTCTTATTTCACCATCCAAACACAATGTAGAGAAGTTTTTGGAATGAGGTCCAACACGCTCAAATACATGAACTTCGAGATGTTCGACATCCTCTACACCAATGACATTAGAGTTAACTGAATATTTATACTCGATGTCCTCGGTTGAATCTAGTATCACGCCTTCAACATCGGCATCCTCAAATTCTTGTTGGCTAGGTTGTTGGTGTTATACTCTGGCCACCTCCATCATAGTGTCAACTACTTACTCTAATTCACATGTTTTTGGCTACTATACACCGTATTGACTTGTTGAGCATTCAAAGCTTCGACCACTTGACTCACTTGAGCATTCAAGTTGTGAATAGTTGCCTCTCGCATTTGTATTTTTCACAATGTCTTATTATTTTGTTCCACAAGGCACATTAACATATCCTTGATCTCCTTTAGGTCAACATCCCCAGGTTCTTTGTTCCTAGAAACTTCACAAGTAAAAGTAGAACCATCATAATAAGGGGTGGGGTAGGAAAGGAAATATAAGCGCAACCATAAAAGTTATCATCTTGACCACCACACATATCACACACATACCACACATGAGATTGAGTTGGTGCTTGTAACTTGCTCTCGGGAATATATTGATAATTTTGGAATGAGTGGTTTCCTCCACAATATGCATAAGGAAGATCAAAATAAGAATTATCAACATCAAAACTCCCATAATTTCAAGATGCCATGTTTCTCAAGTCAACAAGTAAAACTAAAATAAAAATATTCAAATACTAAAAAAAAAAAATTAAAGTTCAAACTTGAAACCTAGCAATTTGTACAGCTACAACTACATTGTTAGTTCCCCGGCAACGGAGCCAAAAATTTCATCACGCCCAAGTATCCCTTATAAAAAGGACCAAGCGATCGCTGCAAAATAATCCAGTCTAAAAGTCCAGAGTCGAATCCTACAGAGAACTAAGGTTTTGCTACAACTGATTACTATCACTAAGAAGACAAGCTCGAACAATTCCTACATTATAAATATTAAGATTTTTATATCTAATTAACTAACAAATTAAATGAGTAGATTAACAACTAAAGATACTAAGGGTTCGAGACAAGATTAAAGAGGTCTAGAGTTATGATTTCCCTAATTGTCGGAATCCTTTCCGCTATGTATTCTATAATTTCACCTAATTATTATATATCGATCGTGAGTACTTCGGGTATCGTAGTTCTCTCTCGAGCAACAACCATAATTTACTAGACATATTCTCTCGAATTACGCTAGCTGGCACTAATTCACCACTCAGTACGATCGCACCAAGGTTTCAATATCTTCTAATGCCGCCTTTAAACCCTCTGTGTTGATATCTCACGTTCGTTAGGAGTGATGTTGTTCAACAACCACCTAAATGTGTACCCTCTATCAAGAAATACACACTATATAGGCACAGTCAATTGATGGCCATTCAATCAACAGGAACAAATAACTAGTTGAACAAGTAATGAAATCTAATGACTCAATTATATAAAAACATAACAAACGTTTATCCTACAAAAGGTTCCATCAAAATCCTAGTTAATAAATTAGCTCTTCATAGTCAAGCTAACAATCATGATAATAATTGAAAGCATTAAAATACAGATTTAGGAAGAACGGAAGAGAAAACTTTTGGGATTCGTTGCTTCCAAGTGTTCCCCTAGACTTTTGCCTCTCCAATGATGTCTCCTCGTAAGAAATAGGTCTAGAATCCCTTTTACACATGTTGGGGCGTGTAGGGTTGAAGTTACCAAGTCCTACCCGAATTAGGATGAACACCCTTATCTGTCTCGCTTGGCGCCTGGCGCCAACCAGGACACCGAAATGTTTTCACTTCTGTGCTAGGCACCAAAATCATACTCCCTCTAAATTCTTCTGTTTTTAATTTACTTTGCATGCAAGCTTGTCAAATCACTTCAAATTGACTCATACACATATAAACACCATTATTAAGCTTGAGTCACAAATATTTACACCAAAGTTAACAAGATTACGGTATAATGCAAGGAAAATTATATGCAAAAACATGGATTTTTAGCCTAATATCAGTAATCCTAATACTTATTGTAATGGCTAACTACAACCATTTACTATAAATAATAAATCATGAGTTTCTATACAAAATCAATAATCCCAACATGATACAATATCCCAAAACCGGTAATACAAGTCATAAGTTTTTCTAAGAGTTACCAGAAACAACAATCCATCACTGTACCGGACTAGTAGGAAACAATGGAAATAGAAAAAAGCAGAAGGTGACTTCGGAGCCTGCTAACGTCAACAAGTATACCTTAAAGTCTCTAACCGCGCAGATATGTCTCAAAACCAACTCGATCCGAAGTACCGAGATAGCCACTGAATTGCATTAAGAGTTTGTTAAATAAAAACATAAAAACGATCTATAAGTAAGATAAAATCATCAGATAGGGTGAGAATTTTAAGTTGAAAAAAAATCTATTAATGTAAAATATGTCAACTATTAAGAATAGTAAAATACTAGATGAAAAGACGAGTTTTAAAGTAAGAGTCACATAAGATAAGTATATTAATAATTCCTTTATTTAAAACTGTTATATTACCAACAACTCTACATGGTATGGGATAATGACTCAACATAGTAAATTCATCTTAAAAATCAATTTACCAAAATCACAGTAATAGGAAAAGGAAACAGGAAATGACGGCAAAGCAATAAACTAGTGAAAACAACTCAATCTTCGAAATCAGTAAACCCAGAGATATCAGTCCTCAGCATCTGACATGATAAATACTGAAAGCTAACACAATACAACAATGAATACAACACACACAATCTGTTGCGGTGCACAACTCGATCCCACCGTACAAACACAATCCTTCCTTATTTTACCATATCAATATAAAGAATAATATATTAAATCTGTTACGGCCGCAACCCGATCACACCGTATCAATATCAAATTCTCCCTTATTTCACTGTATCACATAATCCTCCCTTATTCCACCTGTTGCGGCGTGCAATGCGATCCCACCGTATCAATATTAAATTCTCCCTTATTTCACGATATCACATAATCCTTCCTTATTTCACCTGTTGCGGCGTGCAACTCGATCCCACCGTAATATCATTTCACAATCCTCCCTTATATCACTTGTTGTGGAGTGCAACCTGATCCACAAGCAATTTAGATAAACAACAACACAATGTAAAGACTTTCACCTTATGTGCCTCTATGCCACAACCTTTTCCTCAAAACAATTTAAATACCACAACCACACATAGCCCTCGGCTCAACACACTGAGTGCAGCAACAATAACACGAGAGTATGACAAGTAATTCAAAAAAATAACTTCATAACACAAAACGAACTCACAATAGAATACATAAAAAGTAATAATGGTTTCAAATAAGAATAACTCAACAACACGAGAGATAATATGCAACATAGATTTCAAATAAGAATAACTCTAAATTGATCCTGAATCGTCCGAAAATCGAACACGACCACACACGCAAGTCATAATACATAATAAGAAGCTTCTCGAGACCTTAAGCCGCCAAACTGGACGCTAATTCTCAAAATGACCAGTCGGGTCGTTACAAAGTTGCGGAAGATTACATGGTTTTTGAAGTGAAATCGGCTCGCTATGTGTTTCTTGTGTGTAGGGATTAGTTCCGCCCCATACTAACCCTAATTGATATAAATACAACCTAAAATTTCATTTTGAAGGGGGAGACACTACTTTAAAGTTAGAGAAGACTTTGGAGAGGAAGAACACGCAAGGAGCAAGGCGGAAGATTTGACAACAATTTTTTCTGTTCTTCTTCCAAATTTTTTTATTGGCTATGAATTTTAGCAATGTAGTTTTACATACTATTATGAATAGCTAATTTCTTATATTAGGTTATGATAGAACCTTTTGTAGGATAAATGCTACACCCCATGTTTTTGTACGTGAGAGTACTTCGTAAGTCAATTGATGTAAGCTCAGAAATAAGATTATATTTGGAAGCATATAAAGTAAGCTAATCATGCTACCTTAGAGGTTAAAAATATTTAAGATCATGAATAACGAGTACCAAGAGGGTCGAAAATCATAGAAGCTAAACCAATTGTACTTTAGGGTGAGACTATGGCTCTTAACATGATAAGGAGGTTATTCTATGAGTTATTTTTGCCGTATGATAGTCGTGTACTACGTTTTGAAGTCAAGCAAGTTGTGGAATAAAAGTTGCCAAAGGTCTTCACAAATTACATTCATAATATGCTGAAAATTAGGTCAAATATATCTGAACTTTTCTCCCAATATACTTGGAATTAGGGGATGATCTACCTACCAAATTGAATATCAACAAGTCTAGTTTGCAACGCATTTGACCGTTCATCAATAAAACATTGGAGTAGATAGATATTTGCATTTTTACGAGACTGCACAAAGCAGCTCCCATGGATAATAAACTACAAGATAATACTTGGATTAGCTTAAGTCACTTCCATGGTGTTGTATTGCCATTGAGGGCTGTTGTAAGCTAAATATAACTTGGATTTAAACTTGAAGATACTGTAGGAGGTATGTGTATTGTGTTCTTGTAGGTTCTTAAGGTTATCTTGATGTTGATTAAGTTAAATGGTTGGACTATACATGAACTAGTGAATTAAGATGCAAATTGAAGAAACTTGGAGTTGTGGATTGTTTTCTTTGTTATAAATATACGGTATAAGGATGGAATCATTTATGAATTACTTCATTATCATATTAATGATGTTGTTAAGTTAATGTAAGAAATTTATATGGGGTGATATGGGTTATACGGATTCCGATCGAGCTTGCCGCTCAAAATGACTGTTGAACTAATCGGAGAGCTTATTGTGAATTATATTGTTGTTTTTTGGGATGTTTGGTGACTTTTGGTAACATATGGGATGTAGTAAAAACAGGGGAGGTGTTATCCAATTTCTTGTAGACTATTGGTTGTGAAATATGAGAGTTACAATACTTATATGATGACGATGAAGTCGGGCTACTCATTGTAGACGTAAAAAGGTCATATTGAGCATTGTTGACGATTGGAGAGAAGATTTCAAAGGTATGTTAAGGCTCTTCCTTCATTCTTTTGGCATGATATAGAGTGAGACGACCATAAATGATACGCTGTTTCATAATGAATCTACTCCTAGCTACTAAGGTTGTCCATGTTGTTCTTTACTTAAAAAGTGATTCTAAGAAAGTATGTATGATCCTTGAGTCCTAGTGAAGTTTATATTGATGGTATGATGTCCATAATGTTAATCAAAGGTGCAACTACCTTATGTCACCTCGAAAGGCTTAGAGCATGATTCCATAAGTCCAGGATGCAATATATAGAGTATCTATTTTACTCTACCGAGCCGCACTATAGTCGAACGGGTGCGGCACCTATTGTGCAACCAATGATCTGTTGGGTTTACCGAGCTCCACGTGGCCGGGTACATTTTTACCGAGTCCTTTTCGAGTTCGGGTACGATATGATCATGATGATTCCCACAGAGGCGTATGTTTTTAAATGTTTATGTATGTATATGTATCATGCATTTCATAACAGTAGCCCTCAAAGGCGCTCAAATGCTACGGAAAAAATCTCCTCTATCACACTTTACATTACTGTTCTTATTTATGATTTCCTACTTTACATACTCAGTACTTTATTCGTACTAACATCCCTTTTGCCTGGGGACGCTGCGTTTTATGCCCGCAGGTCTCGATAGACAGGTTGAGAGTCCTCCAAGTGGCTATCAACTCAGCAGAAGATGTTGGTGCGCTCCATTTTCTCTGGAGTTGCTCATTGGGTCAGTCTAATTTAGACATGTATTAAGTGGTATGTTGGGGCCCTGTCCCGGCCTTATGATGTTTATGTACTCTTAGAGGCTTATAGACATATGTCATGTACGTAAAAGATTGTATGGCCTTGTCGGCCTATGTTCAGTGTACGAGTGATCATGTCAGCCTTATAGGCTAGTATGTCGCATGTATAAGTTTTTATATAATGTTGGGTCATCCTATGTCTAATATGCACTTATGTTTTATTCGGATTATCTTATGACAGACTTTTGGCCCATTTACCCATGATAGTACGATAAGAAAGATATGTTACGTTGGTACTCGGTTGAGTAAGGCATCGGGTGCCCGTCGTGGTCCTTCGGTTTGGGTCGTGACAGAAGTGGTATCAGAGCAGTTCTGTCCTAAAGAGTCTACAAGTCGTGGATAGTAGAGTCTTTTTTATGGGTGTGTTGTGCACCAGACTTATAAGCAGGAGGCTACATGGCATTTAGGACTTCCACTCTTTCTTTTTACTCTAGATTGTGTGGTAGAGCTCAGTTATAAGAAATCAATCTCCTAAATTAAGTTATTCATAATAAAATGATGCCTACATCTAGAAAGACAGTTGCTATGAGATTGAATATGGCTGTGGGAGAGTTGAGTAAGAGGAACTCAATTTTGCATCATGCTTATGATGAGTAAATGTGAAGTCTTCAGCAGATCATGTATGTACTAGATGTGTAAGTTTCTTGATAAGTATATCTAAGGAAAGAATATTTATCCACCCATATGGTAAAATGAAATAAGAGAATCAGAAGGTAGATACAAGTTTCAAAAAGTAAAAGAAACTAGGTGAAGAAAGGTACGAGGTACCCAGTTAGTGAAGATTATCACTATTTATAATTGAGGTAGAGAAATATAAGTATTCTGGGTTACCTTCAACAATAATAGAGGTATGTAAAATTGTCCACACCCATCTCAATTATGACATATGGGAGCTAACAGATATAGTTTAAGAGCAGGATGGATATCAGGATCCCACTGGGGTTAGAGTAACCCAAAATTGTGGATTGATTGTTATCATTAGCTAACATTTCCGAAGGATAGTAAAAATGTGGTAATAGATCTCCTTGTGAGAGACCCATATGGTGCACTCTATAATAGAACAGTCAGATGTGAATACTAGAATGTTCAGAAATTTTAGAAGATAGGCAGTGGAATCCTAGAAGGGTTAAATATTTACCTTAGTATGACTCCTGCCCCTAATTAAAAAAAGAGAGAGAGAGAATGTTAGGCGTCCCAAAGAACCAGTGAAATGAAGCAGGGGGAGCTAAAAGTTAAGGAACATTTTGTTGAAGTCTTCAAAATAAGGTGACAGACAGAAATATTAGCAGGAGAATAAGCAGAGAGTTAATGACACATTATGAGTAAGATGTAATAAATGGGTGATAATGGTAAATCAAAATATGACAGGATGACAGAGTCTATACTCAAGTGAAGGAAAAGAAAATAGGAGACATGCCTTGAGACAATAAAAGTATAAGCCCTAAAGTCATATCCTTATTTCGATAAATCAGTTACTAAGTCCAACGTGATTAACAGAAGGAAAAGTTAGACTCCCGAGTAATAGAAATTAGTATAGGATAGTAAACAAGAAAAAAAATCGAACATGAATTAGGGATCGAAGGAATTGGTAATAGTCGGCATCGTTTCAAAGATAGTGTTTTGACAATAAAAAATGAACAATAGAAGAATAACCTTTAAAGTTCATTCACGAAGACGCTTTCCTAAAGCAAGAACTATGAGTAGAGTTAAACTTCAGGGCTAAATGTTCCAATAACATCAGGTGTCACCCTTGTGCGTAAGAAATTCAATTATCCCTGGAGTAGAAGGGTTACCGCAAGGCGAATAATATGTGAGTGAAGATGTGGGGAAAAATTCCAAAGATGAAGAGGTAACTATCGAATGGTAAAGGAAAAATGTGGTAAAAAGGTGAAAGTAATGGGATTGCATTTATTCAGATCCTACAGATATAATATGACTCCAGAACATTATGCAAGCATGATGCCGGGGAGAATCAATAAGGGTTCCGCACTCGATGATATTGTTAAATAAGTGGGAATGAACACTTGATACATAAGGATCCCGTACGAGAGGCAAGTTAAGACAAAAGGACATAACCTAAGAGGCGTTACATAAAATATAGATATGAGAGTAGACCAGTGGGTAGTCTGTAGTTGATTGAGGAAGAGCCTAGTTATGGCTAGATAGGGGGATACTGACAAATCAGTAGATCATGCAAGATAAACGTAGTGAAACCCAGCATAGGAAATTCAATCTCTCAGATACGACATCGTAATCCTCGAGAAATATTCAGATAGGAGTTGGAGTAGTAGAAGGTACAAAATAAGTGTTAGGAAACAAAAGGGAGTGCCACTAGGGAGACAACTGAAATTTAAATTCGGAAGCAACCCTACGAGCACAAGGGCGCGAAGATAAGTAACTAAGGATAATGATAGGCGAGTAAAAACATCAGAAATACCGTGGGGTATACAATGTAATAAGCTCGCAGCTTTACAAGAGTTATAAGTTCTTCTCTAAGCACTAAATGAAAGACTAGCTGAGGAAATAAGGAAGAAGGCTTCAACATAAGCATAGTGACCTAAAGAAGAAAAGATCTTGTAAGAGCAGTCTCACTATAATATTGTATGCACTCCATAAGAAAGGAGCACCTATCGTGGCTAATGAATGGGAAGAAAAAAATTAAAATTTGATAATTGAGATCATATGAGTTCAAGGGAACTCCTGTATTCATGGGCACTAAGATAAGCCAAGTATCCATGTAGCAATTCGCAGAACAACCAGGAAAATTAATTGCTTACATTTAAAGACAACTGAGTAGGCACGAAAGGAAATCTATGGTACTAGCATGTTAAAAGGAAGGTTGCGAGTAGTATAAATAGATATGCGTAGGTCACAATCTAAAGTATGGTAGAGCAAAAAGGTTTTGGCTAAACAGGAGTAAGGATAAGAAAATGTGAGTGAGAAGGTGACGAGAATAGGTAAGTCCTCGGGATTAAACCTATCAAAACAAGAGAGATGATGGTTTCCATAAAGTTATAAAAAGCTCAATATAGCATAAATGAAATCAAAGGAGTTTAAAACTAGGAGAATTTAGAAGAGATGGAATGCTACCCTGGTAGTAAAATAAGGGTGTAATTGTGATAAATGATAACAGGATGACGTTTAGGCCTTTGATTGAGTAATGATTTTGAGAACAGGGATTTCATTAACTGCATGGGATTAGAATACCCCCATAGGATGAATCACATTGGGATGCTATGAAATACAGTTATTGGAGTATAGTATCGTCCCTAAGTGGATCAGGAAAATCACTTCAGATGTTCCCCGATGAGACGTGAGCCCTAGTGACAATATATTACATAAGAGGTTTCAAGTTATCACTAGTAGATTATAGATCAACATTAAGGTGAATCAGCAATATATTGATGAAAGTTACAAATATGAGTTGAGATTAGGCTGTCATTATTAAGATGAATAGTAATAAGGAAGCATTAAATGGCTTAGATTTATACATATAGGATAAGTGGTGAGAGAGTAACCTAAAGTTGGGTGGTAGGCCTCGATAATAATAAAATGAAGTAAGATTTATGGTACAGTATGACTTACCTGGTTGTGGTAAAGCCATAAGCATAAATAACTGAGGCTATGAAACAAGATATAGCAATAGTCGTAAGTTCAACAAAGTACCAAGCAAAGAACTTTAGTACACCTATAGATGCCCGGAGGGACAACTTATCATAGTACTATATATATTCAAAAAGTGAAGCTTAGAGATTGGTAAAAGGCTAATGGAAAAAGGAGATAAGAGTGGCATTGGTGCACATTCAAGGTTAGAATCGTACAGGCTGCATGAAAGAAGGTAGAAACAGTTACGAGATTGGAAGAATTTCGACCACAAGTCATGGTGTGAGAAAGAGGCCTAAAGGGGGGAATGCCCTAGCCTTTGGATTTATTCATCGAACAACTCCCTAGATGGAAAAGACAATATTAAAGTATCCGTAAGAGTTATTGCTTAAGAGACGGATAAGTCCATTAGTCAACATTCGAGGACGAATGTTCCAAAGGGGGGAATGATGTTGCACCCCATGTTTCCGTACGTGAGAGTACTTTGTAAATCAATTGATGTAAGCTCAGAAATAAGATTATATTTGAAATCATATAAAGTAAGATAATCATGTTACCTTGGAGGTTACAAATATTTAACATCATGAATAATGAGTACCAAGAGGGTTGGAAATTATAGAAGTTAAACCAATTGAAAAAAATAAGTTTCGTCGAAAGTCGACAAGTTTGGAATGTTATAACATGTACTTTAGGGTAAGACTATGGTTCTTAACATGATAAGGAGGTTATTATATGAGTTATTTTTGTCTTATGATAGTCGTGTGCTACATTTTGAAGTCAAGCAAAGGTCTTCACAAGTTACATTCATAATGTGCTGAAAATTAGGTCAAATATATCTGAACTTTTCTCCCAATATACTCGGAATTAGGGGATGATCTACATACCAAATTGAAGATCTATAAGTCTGTTTGTAACGCATTTAACCGTTCATCAATACAACATTGGAGTTGAGAGATATTTGCATTTTCACGAGACTGCGCAAAGCAGCTCCCATGGGACCAACAAAGTCGGTGTAAACTCCAGCTTGTATTTAAGTCAATTCTAAATAGTTTTCACTCATTTTTATCATCAAACAGTTCCTAAACCCTCCTAAATTCTCTCCAATGGTTCCTCCATGATTCTAGGGTGAAAACCTAAGATAAAAACATGAATCCAACGCTAGAAACCCCGTGGTGCTTGCTAGATCGTAGTTCTTCATCTTTTGGCTGTTTTGGAGGATTCTTCAAAGTGAAATAACCTCAGGTCTCATCTGGTTCTTTTTTATTAAGGTAATAATCAGTCACTCCTTCATAAATATTAGATTTTCAAGGTGAACTACAAGTGTTTACACTCCAACTTGAACACCAAAAGTTGATTCAAGAAGAGAATACAACAACTAAAGTGTTGTGGTGTCATTGAAGATAATTGTGGGCTGTGTTTGGCCGAAATTCCAAGTGGTTGATACTGTCTAAGGTGAGTAAAACAGAATACTAATTGTGCTTAAGCTTGTTTGTACGTTGGTTAAGTTGTTAGGATAATAAACTACAAGATAATACTTGGATTAGCTTAAGTCACTCCCATGGTGTTGTATTGCCATTGACGGCTGTTGTACGCTAAATATAACTTGGATTTCAACTTGAAGCTACTGTAGGAGGTATGTGTATTGTGTTCTTGCAGGTGCTTAAGGTTATCTTGATGTTGATTAATTTAAATGGTTGGACTTGACATGAACTAGTGAATTAAGTTGCAAATTGAAGAAAGTTGGAATTGTGGATTGGTTCCTTTGTTATAAATATATGGTATAAGGATGAAATCATTTATGAATTACTTCATTATCATATTAATGATGTTATTAAGTTAATTTAAGAAGTCTATGCGGGTTGATATGGGTTATACAGATTCCGATCGAGCTTGCCGCTCAAAATGATTGTTGAACTAATCGGAGAGCTTATTGTGAATTATATTGTTGTTGTTGGGCTGTTTGGTGACTTTAGGTAACATATGGGATGTAGCGAAAATAGGGGAGGTGTTTTCCATTTTCTTGTATAATATTGGTTTTGAAATATGAGAGTTACAATGCTTATATGATGACAACGAAGTCGGGTTACTCATTGTAGACGTAAGAATGTCATATTGAGATTTGTTGACGATTGAAGAGAATATTGCAAAGGTATGTTAAGGCTCTTCCTTCATTCTTTTGGCATGATCTGATTGAAACGAACGTAAATGATACGCTATTTCATAATAAATCTATAGCAACTAAGTTTGTCCATGTTGTTCTTTCCTTAAAAAGTTATTCTAAGAAAGTATGTATGATCCTTGAGTCCTAGTGAAGTTCATATTGATGGTATGATGTCCATAATGTTAATCAAAGGTGCAACTACCTTATGTCACCCCGAAAGGTTTAGAGCGTGATCCCATGAGTCCAGCTTGCATTATATAGAGTATCTATTTTACTCTACCGAGTCGCGCTATAGTCGGTCGGGTACGGTACCTATTGTGCAACCACTGGTCAGTTGGGTTTACCGAACTCCACGTGGCCGGGTACGTTTTTACCGAGTCCTCTTCGAGGTCGGGTACGATATGATGATGATGATGTCCACAGAGGTGTATGTTTTTAAATGTTTATGTATATATATGTATCATGCATTTCATGACAGTATCCCTTAGAGGCGCTCAGATGTTACAGGTTGTATCTCCTCTATCTCACTTTACATTACTGTTCTTATCTATGCTTTCCTGCCTTACATACTCGGTACTTTATTCGTACTGACACCCCTTTTGCCTGGGGACGCTGCGTCTTATGCCCGTAGGTCTCGATAGACAGGTTGAGAGTCCTCCAAGTAGGCTATTAGCTCAGCAGAAGATGTTGGTGCACTTCATTTGCTCCGGAGTTGCTTATTAGGTCAGTCTGATTTAGACATGTATTGAGTGGTATGTCGGGGCCCTGTCCCGGCCTTATGATATTTATGTACTCTTAGAGACATATGTCATGTACGTAAATGATTGTATGGCCTTGTCGGCCTATGTTCAGTGTACGAGTGATCATGTCAGCCTTATAGGCCCGTATGTCGCATGTATAAGTTTATATATAATGTTGTGTCATCCTATGTCTAGTATGCACTTATGTTTTATTCTGATTATCTCATGACAGCCTTTTTGGCCCATTTACCCATGATAGTACGATAATAAAGATATGTTACGTTGGTACTCGGTTGAGTAAGGCACCGGGTGCCCGTCATGGCCCATCGGTTTGGGTCGTGACAATAAATTCTTGTTATGTTCTTATATAATTGAGTCGTTGGATTTCTCTACTTGTTCAACTGCATGTTTATTGTTGTTGATTGAGTGGCCATCAATTGACAATGCTTATTTATTATATATTGCTTAGAAAAGGGTACATATTTAGGTGATTGTTGAACAATGTCACTCCTAACATATGCAAAGAATCAATACGACGGGTTTAAAGGTGGATTAAGGAATAACAAAATCTTGATGTGGTCATAGTGAGCGGTAAGATAGTGCCAGCTAGCGTAATTCGGGAGAATATGTCTAGCAACTTGTTGTAGTTGCTAGGGAGAGAATTACGCCACGTGAAGTGCTCACGATCAATAAAGAAAACTTAGGCGAAATTATAGGAGACGTAGCGGGAAGAATTTTGACAATTGGTGAAATTATAACTCTAGGCCTCCTTAATATTGTCTCTATCCCTTAGTATTTTTAGTTATTAATTTACTACTTTAATTTGTTAGTTAATTAGTTAGACATAAGAATCTTAATATTTATAACTTAGAAATTAGTCATTTTTTCTTCTCGGTTATAGTGAACAATTAACAATATCGGTAGAATAAATGTATCATAAGTCTACCATGTGTTCGCATTATCAATGACTCCGGACTCTTAGAACGGATTATATTTGCAGCGATCACTTACCTCTTTTTGAACTAGAGTTGGGTGTGACCAAAGGACGATAGAATCATAGAACAATAAGAACAACAATGGAATCATAGAAGAATAAGAAGTATAGAACCATAAGTATCCTCCAATATCTTCCCCTTTTGACATTATGGAAAAGCTCCAATGCTACGAGATAAGTTTAGTAATAATAATACAAGGCTCATGGCCATTGGGGTTACACCATAAGCACAAAGAAAACAGAAGTAACACTGATGATATTAGCAACGTCATAAACAGGTAAAAAGCAATAGAAGAGTAATGCATTAGATAGTGCCAATTAACACCGATTCCATTCCATGCATAAAGGTCTCAGTTTCGTATCTTTATCTAGTCAAGCATCAAGAATTTCTCCCAAAAGATGGGGATATCGGCTCCGAATATCGGACTCGGACTCCCAGGTAGCTGTCTCGGTAAGCTGACCTCTCCACTGAATACGAACCGAAGGATAACTATTAGATCTCAACTGACGAATCTGCCGGCCTAATATAGCTACTGGCTACGCCTATTAGGTCAAATACTTGTCCAACTGGACAGTGCTAAAGTCTAACACACGGGATGGATCGCCGTGATACTTCCGAAGCATAGACACGTGAAACACTGGGTGCACAACTAATAAATTCAGTGGCAACGCAAGTCTGTAAGCCACCTCTCCTACTCTATCAAGGATCTCAAAATGACCGATGTACCTAGGGCTTAGCTTTCCTTCTTCCCAAATCTTGTAACTTTTGATAATTCTACTTACAATGAAGTCACTGTCTTACAAGGGAACCGAACCCAGTTCTTTCTTAACACATGTTGTTCACTGCAGACTTTGTTAATCATCAAAACACCTAACTCAACAGACTTTTTCATCATTGAAAATCATATATCTAGCCCACATGTAAATGAATTACCTTAACTAATACCTTCTCTTCTCACGTAAAGCGGCTTAAATTATTGTTTATATAAAGTTCAATAATTATTTGCTTGACCTAATTCAGAAAGTACTTAATTTGTTTTTACAATTATAAAACGGATTTATGTCATTAATCACTGTATAAGTTGATCATCACTTTTGTATACTTTAATTAGAAAGGAGATGGTATCATGGAGCGCTAGTTGCAATAAGTTTGTTCAATGTTCTCATCTCACTTAGAAACTATCAAGCTCATTACCTTCTCTCGCAAATTCCATTGGCTTGTAATTATACTCCATTTAAATTTTAACATGGAAAATTTCAAATTTTCCTTTGTCCAAGACATCAATTTCATAAGGTAGTCCCTTGTATTATTATGAGAATAAAAATTTTATTTAAAGAAAAGTCTGAGTGTTCGCTGTGGGTTGCAGATATGAATTCGATTCAAATTGAGTGGACATATTATTTCGATTTAAAAGAAAAAAAAAAGATTAACCAAACAAATACACGGAAAAACATTTGAAGAACAAAGAGAACAAAACATTAACCAAACAATACACAGAAAAACATTTACAAACCACAAGAGAAGGTTATGGTTAGATGAGCCGTTTATCACGATAATAGATTTTTTTGTTTGTTCACTTTAAGTGATTTTTTTTTAGTTGTTTTCACATATATTAAGAAATTCACCTTTCAGCATTAACTAATAATGATGTAATTGATGATATTAACCTTTAATTTGTTATTTGAAAATACAACAAATACTTCAAGGCAGAATTTTAAAAGGCTTTTTTTGGGGCTCGCCCCGGGGCGGGGCACTATCAAAACGTCTTGAGACTCATGTGTTGAGCTTAGTTCTGTGAGGCTTAGGCCACAAGCGCCCGATTGTGCACCCTAAACACACCTAACGCTCAATGCTAGGGACTCTCCCAGTAGTTCCTATGCAAATCATATGTTGAATTCATTAATTTGCACTGTTGATTCTTAAATTTCTTTAACAAATGAATGATTAAAGTTTTTTTTATTTATAGGAATATAAAAATTGTGAATAATTCAAATAGCGGAACCATAGTACTGCATATTTACTAATTGAAAATATCGTCAGGGTGAATATCACTTGAATATTTCTTCTACAAATAGATGACCAAAATTTATATCTTTACTTGATAGATCTTCATGTCTTAGTTCTATGTCTCTCAAAATTATTATACATTTCTTATTTTACTAATAAAAAATAATTTTATATTTACTCATGAAGGAGTAATATTTTAAATTACAATGTTGATAAAATTTATTGAGTATTTACTTTTAAAGAGGTAAAATATGCAGTTTGATAATATTTTTTAAGAAATTATGATTTTTAATTGTTTGATAGTTAAGAGGTTATAGTTAATTTATATTTCATAGAAACTTTAACAATATTGTATTCTTTATACTTGTATATATGCTAAATATTTTATTTTATGAGTTTCTTTAATTTTTTTCAGTTTTTTTGAACTTTTAAATATCTTTTGCATTTTTATTGTGCTATAATGTTATATTATTAATTCATAAATTTAAAAAATTAAGGACTAGTGGGGCTTGCGCCCCATGTCTGTATTAAGTAAAACGTCTCGTCTCACGTCCCCGCCTTTTAAAACACTGCTCCTAGGCTCTTTACTCCAAGGGCAATTTTGAAAAAAAAGAGTTAATTCTTTATTTATATTTGAAAAAATTAAATATCTTGTACCACAAAAAGAAAAGGCCAAAAAATCACTTAAGGTAAAAGGAAGAAGTATCAAGTGATAGCGCGATAATATATGCGACAGAGGCATTCAAATAGTCCAGTAGACTTGAACCTCATTTTTGCATGACTTGATCAAATTGATTCCTAAAGATCTCTACCAAATTCCAACAGTGTCATGTTCATGGAAGAAACTTGAAAAGTAAACTAACATAACTTCGTGGGTCACCAATTGATCATAATAATAAATCAATCTATTTTTATTAATTTGTTATTGAATACTTATTATATGAATGTTCACTAATCAAATATAATTTTCACTACTCTTCTTCATTACGTAAATAACTCTCACTGTTTCTTATTATTACAGGTGTAACTCTCATACCTCCACAACCTCCCCATGATCTCAATGGTTTATGACACATCGTACACTTAAAAATACTTGAATGGAATAAGACATCTCTTTTTTTCTCTATATTTCTTGTCTATTTTGTTATTTCAAATTGTTATTTTTAGCTTAATTTCTTAACGCAATCGAAATTTACTCCCTTTATCAATGCCGTGATGATTTGTATTATGCCTTTTGTACTTGGTAGAATGGTTAGCGAAAGGTCAACATAAGCTTAGTTGTGGGGATGAGCAGTGTTTTCTTTAACTTCCCACAAGATATTTTATGATGAAACTAATACTAATAAATATGAAATCCAAAAAAATTCCCAAATAGTGGTATGTTTGTGGATCAAATATTCAAATGCTACTTTATACACAATGTAGCCTACATAAAACCAGACCTTTTCGCCGACATAAAAAACGAGCTGGCTCGTTTACTAATATTATTACAATTGCGTCTCAAAGAGAACCGATATGGAAAAGCCTAGCTCGAAGTTTAACAGGAGAATTAGATAGGCTATGATTAGTAGTTCACGGGTGGCCTACACAAATAGGACACTGTTGTACCATTTTTTATGCCACGATTCAAAATCCACTACCGGTTGTGATGGTGCCTAACATCGTCGTCAGGCAAGCCAACTACGTTTGATCCACTTAATTACTCATTTTTATTCCTTCGAAATCATAATTTCTATTAATTAAATAGTATGAATAGAATTTCTAGAACAAATGATAATATTTTTCACAAACTACAACGAATAACAAGTAAGCACCCCAAAATCGGGTGTCACAAGTGCATGAGCATTCACTAGGAAATATAATGACATACAACACCTGTCAAGAATACAAATTAGACAAAAAAATGTAAATAACTCTGATGGAGACTCTGTGTGCTGTGGGCTCGTAACATGTGATGCAGCTCACCTAAGTCCCTGCAATAGCGGTGCCTCTGCGCTCACAAGACCACTAGACATATATGTACCTGCACAAAATGTGCAACAAGAGTAAGTAATTCAACGCGTACACAGTAAGTACCTAGTCTAACCTCGATGAAGTAGTGACCAGGGATCGACTTCGATACTTACTATTGGCAAACAATAAAGTACTGATATTATAAGTAAGCATGGAATATATAAATACAGCTGAAAACTCAATAACAAGAAATAAATAAACAATTCTTTCCCTAATAAGTAAATCCAAAATTTATTTTGATTATTTAACAAATTTTATCTCTCAAGCCAATGAAACAATATCAGTTATAATTGAACTCCAAGAATTATTACGCACGAATTATGCCGAGATGTACGACCCGATCCAACATACAAATATATAAAATGTGCACTGCCGAGGGTCGAACGGCACGAACCATAGATGCATCTATCTGCTACCGAGGCGTTCGACCAACTCCACAAGAAGAGAAAAATACATTAAAATAACTGATTCAAGATTTATAAGAGGCTAATATCCAAATAACTACAAATTCTCATTAACGCTCAAGAGACCCGTCCAAAACTCATGTAAATGAAGTTTAACCTTTTACAATTTCTTTATCAAGTTTCAATATGAGTTAAGAAATTAAATTAACAAGTAGGGTGCAAACATCACAAGTATAATATGATTTGGGTCCTAAACTACCCGAAAAAAACATAATTAGTAGCTATGCACGGACTCTCATCACCTCGTGCGTACGTCGTCCCCACAAATTGGAGCACATATTAAATCAGTTCACCTATGGGGTTAATTCCCTCTTACAAGGTTAGAAAAGAGACTTACCTCGCTACGAAATTCCATAACCAGCTCCAAAGCCTCTCTAACACCTCAAACTTATGCCCGTCACCCCAAAATTAGTTAAAAAACAATGTACAAACCGTATTATATACTCTAATGCTCATAACGAATCAATTTAAACATATTCTCAACTCCACTCGAAAAGTCAAAAAAGCAACCATCGGGCCCACGTGCCTGGATTTCAAAAAAATTTGAAGATAACCATTATTCATAACATTACGAATTCAAATATAAAATTTATTCTCAACTCCATGTTTAATTTCGTGGTCAAAATCCAAAAATATCAATTTCTAGGTTTTTTTTTAAAATCCCATATTTCTATAAATATGCATGCCCAAATCCATATATAAACCTTGTATTTAGCTCACAATATTCGGTAATCACTTACCTTGACATAGATGATGTAAATCTCCTCTTGAAGCCTCTCCAAAATCGCCCAACCAAGAGAGAAATGAGTGCAATGGGCTAAATCCCGCTTTAAATAAATCTGCCTCGTCATTTACCCTATGTGATCACGGCCAAACTCCCGCGATCGCGAAGCATAAAAATTTTCCAGCATTTTTTTTACTCTATGGGATCGCAGCCATTCTACGGCGATCGCAAAAATAAATTTTTCAAACAGCCTTCTCCAACTCTTCTGGACATTCTCTAGTGTAATGGTCATAAGTTTTTGTACAAAACCCCGAATAATAAATGGTTTAACTTTCTGAAAATCAGACACCAATATCTACAACTTTGATGTTTTGGTAATCTCCCAATTCCTTAAATATTTCGAGATATAAGCTGCCAAAGCCAGCCCTGTGCAACACAAATTTCTTCTTTGCAATCTCTAAATATCTTCCCGGACAGCCTGTATGTGATGACCCGATAGGTCATCTTATAATTTAAACCTAATTTTGTGATCCGAAACCTTTAGAAGTCATATTTTAGCCTTTCTCAATTTGCGTGCACAATCCGGGCGACTTTCCGGAAAGATTTTATGTTAAAAACTTATAAAAATAAGAAATCTTGCCTAAAAACTTCATTTGGGTTGACTTTGGTCAATATTTTTGGTAAATGGAACTGTGTGTATTGACTGTTCCAGTGGGTCCCTATCGTGATTTGGGACTTGGGCGTATGCCCAGAATCGAAATCGGAAGTCCCTAGCTCGAGATATCTTACTATGTCGAAATTTAAACGTTGAAAGCTTAATGAAATTGAAGTGTTTGACCAAAGTTTGATTTTTTAGATAACATGTTCATATTTTGGTTTCATAACCCGGTATAGGTCCAATTAAATAATTATGACTTATTTGTGAAATTTTATGAAAAACAAAATTGATTTGACGTGATTCGGACATCCGGTTGTGAAAATAGGAATTTCAAAGTGTTATTAAAAATCTCATGCGATTTGGGGTTAAATGCATAGTTCTAGGTTTTATTTTGGTAATTTGATCGCGTGAGCAAGTTCGTATGATATTTTTAGACTTGTGCGCACTTTTGGTTTAGATCCCCGAGTGCTCGGGTGAGTTACGGATAGGCTACGGAGTGAAATTGGGACTTAGAACATTATTGGTGCATCTGATCTGGTGCAGGCATCTGATCTCGCATTTGCGAGATAAGGCATCGCAATTGCAAACCTGCAGGTTCTATATTTGCGATCTTTTCAAAGCAAATGCGAAGAGAAGATGGGCCAACAGTTTTCACATTTGCGAGGTTTTCCTTCGCATTTGCAAAGGGACGGGAAGGGCAGTGATCGCAAATACGATCATTTAGTCGCATTTGCGAAGATTCAAAGGTTGCATTTGTGAACTTATCTTCGCATTTGCGAAGGCAACAGAAGTGTGAAGGGATTCGCATGCGAGCTTCGCATTTGCGAGCTTCACATTGGCGAAGCTCGGGTCGCAAATGCAACATCTCCAGCTGTGTAAAAGTGACTTAGACGGGATTTTTCTCCCATTCTTCAAACTTTCAAATCCTAGAACCGTAGAGGCTATTTCTCCCAGACCAATTCTTCCCCAAAACTTTGGTAAGTGATCCTAACCCACTTTCTTTAAATTTTTCATCACATTTCATGAATTTCTAACCTAAATATCTAGGATTTCCATGGTAGAAATTGGGGGTCCGAGTAGAATTAGGGATTTTTGGAAAAATAGGATTTAGACCTCAAATTGAGGTCGGATTTCAAAACTAATTACATAATCAGGCTCGGGGGTAAACGGGTGAATTGGTTTTGGTCCAAACCTCGAGTTTTGACCGAGCGGGCCCGGGGTCGATTTTTGACTTTTGGGAAAAATGTTTGGAAAAATATAAATTCATGCATTGTAATTGATTCCTATAGAAATATTTGATGTTATTGAGTAAATTGTGGATAGATACCAGTGGTTTGGAGGTGGATTCTACAGGAAAAGCGGTAATTGAGCATTGAGAGGCATGTGGAGCGAGGTAAGTGTTGTGTCCAGCTTTGACTTGAGGGATTAGGAACCCTTGCCGTAATTGCTATATGAAAATCATGTGAGAGGCGTATATGTGAGGTGACGAGTACTTATGCTCCGCCAATTTACCTGTCTTGACTTTTTCTTTCCCATTCTTCTTATAATGCTTCTTTCCCTGCCTTAACTGTTACATGCTTTATTTGTATTTCCATGCCCAATTGTTACTTGTTAGACATTGTTTCTCCTTGTTGAAGGTGTTAGCTATCTCGTAGCTTCATTGTATCCCATTATTTGTTTAATTTGTTTCATTGGTGTTTTTATGATATATTCCGGATTGGTCTCGCTGTGTAGTATTACTTGTGTAAGGTTTTATATAGTACAAGCTTCCCATTTGCTTTTCTTTGAAGTTTAAGTATTGTGAAGGCCTTGTGTTAAATTGTAAATTCCTGTACTTACTGAGTAGTTGATACTGATATGGTGGGATCGTGTTTCATGCCGCAACAGGTGGAATAAGGGTGACATATTGAGGAAGAATAAGGGTGAATCGATATTATATGGTGGGATCGGCTTACACGCCGCAACAGGTGGAATAAGGGTGGATTGTGGTGAAATAAGGGTGAATTATGATTGTGTTTATTGCGATATGGTGGATTGGTTTGCACGCCGCAACAGTTTTATTTATATTTTGTTGTTTATGTTATTAAGAAGAAATAAGGGAGGACTATGATATGTACTGTGGGATCGGGTTGCGCGCTACAACAACCTATATGTTTATGCTTTCCTTTGACTGTGTTAATTGTACGGTAGTCTTGAATTGTACTTAAGGATTGGCTATAGCTGAACACTGATGAATACGTTGGGTACTATACTTACTTCTTGCAAGTTACTGCTTTACTTCATCCTGTCTTCCTTTCTGCTTTTATTATTTACTGTATGCAGATTATATTGTGAGTGTCCCGCCGTAGCCTCGTCACACCTTTGCCGAGGTTGGGCTCGGCACTTACCAGTACATGGGGTCGGTTGACTGATACTGCACTCTGCACTTCCTGTGCAAATATTAAAGCAGGTTGTGCCTGATCGAGAGGTTAGTTGTAGGCTTCATTGCTAGGAGACCCAAGGTAGTCATGTTGGCGTCCGCAGTCCCTGGCGTCCCCTTCTATACCCCTATACTTTATTGTTTTTCTTTGTTTCACAAACAGTTGTATTTTCTCTCGGAAAAATACTTGTAGAAAAATCTTAATATGTTCGTGAATTGTGACTCCGGATTCTGGGTAGTAATAGTGTGAATCAAAGTTGTTATATATGTATTTTCACGTTTATTTCGATTTATATTAGCTTGGTTGCTGATAATCACTTAAATGTAAAGGATTGGCTAAATAACCTCTAACGTTGGCTTGCCTAGAAAGTGTAATGTTAGGCGCTATCACGGTCCCGATGGTGGGGATTCCGGGTCGTGACAAGTTGGCATGAGAGCACTAGGTTGCATGTCGTGCGACTTTGTTTTCTCAATACTGATTTAACTCTCCTACTATTATTCTCTCGCAGATGGATAGAACGAGTACTGCTTCTTCAGCTGAACAGCAGCCAGAGCCTCCAGCAGTAACTCCTACGAGGGGCAGAGGTCGTGCTAGAGGTCAAGGCAGGGGTAGGGCTCATCCCAGAGCCCGACCAGCATCCCCAGTAGTTGAGACTCAGGTAGAGTTCAATGAGGAGGTTCCAGCTCAGACTATTTCTGTCGGGCCAGCTCAGGTTCCAGAGGGGTTCATTGCCATCCTAGTGGTTCAGGATTCCTTGATCTGTTTGGTGGGCCTTATGAAGAGTGTGTCCCAGATTGGCGCATTTCCTATGGACCAACCGTATCTCAGGCTGGAGGAGGAGCCCACACTATTGCTACTCACACTCCAAAGCAGATGGCTTCCCAGTTTCAGACTCCAGCAGCTCATCCAGTCGGAGTAATTCAGCCGGTTGTTGCGGCACAGACCGACGATCGGTTAACTATGTCCTATGAGGCTTTGTAGAGATTGGATAGGTTTACCAAGCTCTTTCTAGTTTATCTTAGTGGTGCTACTTCAGAGGATCCCCATGAGTATCTTGACAGCTGTCATGAGGTTCTTCGGAACATGGGTATATTGGAGACCAATGGGGTCGACTTTGATGTTTTTCAGATGACTAGTTCCGCCAAGAAATGGTGGAGGGATTATTTGTTTACCGGACCAGCTGGGTCGCCTGCTCTTACTTGGGACCAGTTCTCTCAGCTCTTCCTAGGGAAGTTTCTGCCTATCAACTTGAGAGAGGAGCGCCGTCGTCAGTTCGAGCGTCTCCAGCAGGGCAGCATGATTGTTACTCAATATGAGACCTGTTTTGTGGATTTGGACCGTCATGATCTTATTCTGCTTCCCACCGAGAGAGAAAGGGTGAGGAGGTTTATTGAAGGACTTTCTCAGCCTTTCAGATTGCAGATGGCTAAGGAGACTGGGAGTGAGATTTCATTTCATGCGGTTGCCGATATCGCCAGGCGAGTCCAGATGGTTCTTGCACAGGGAGGTCAGGGGTCTGACAAGAGATCTCGTCATTCTGGTGGGTTCATCGGAGCGTCATCTGGAGGCATGGGTACTTTTGGTAGAGTCCATCCTCTTAGGTCATTCCATTCAGCACTTCAGGCATCCCACAATGCTTCAGGGAGTCGTGGTCCTTATGTGCCTCCTTTTGGGCAGCCAGCCTATAGTGCACCACCAGCTCCTATCAGTGCACCTCCTATCCAGAGTTATTACCGTGGTCATCTAGCCCGTTCGGGTCAGTCTCAGTTTCCACAGCCACAGTATCAGGATGGATGTTTCGAGTGTGGTGGTTATGGGCATATAAAGAGGACCTGTCCGAGATTATTGGGTGTTTCGCCACAACATCAGAGTTCTCGTGCCATAGTTCTGGCACCAGTTATTGCACCACCTGCTCAGCCAGCCAGAGGCAGGGGTCAGGCACCCAGAGGCTAGATTGTTAGAGGTGGAGGTTAGGTCGTTAGAGGTGGAGGCTTTCTAGCTAGAGGCCGCCCAAGGGATATGGTTCAGAGTGGTGGGCCTAGCCCCGGTAATATGCTTTTCTAGCCAGACCTGAGGCTGAGTCATCTGATACTATTATTATAGGTACTGTTTTAGTTTGCACTAGATCCGCCTCAGTTTTATTTGATCCGGGGTCTACTTACTCATATGTGTCATCTTATTTTGCTTCATATTTGGTTGTACCTTGTGATTCTTTGAGGGCCCCCATATATATGTCCACACTTGTGGGGGATTCTATTGTTGTAGATTGTGTTTATCGTTCGTGTGTGGTCATTATTGAGAGTCTTGAGACTAGGGTAGATCTTATACTCCTCGATACAATTGATTTTGATGTTATATTGGGTGTGGATTGGATGTCACCCTATCATTCCATATTGGAATGTCACGCCAAGGCAGTGACCTTAGCCTTGCTAGGGTTTCCTCGATTAGAGTGGAGAGGGACTCCTGGCCATTCTACCAGCAGAGTTATCTCTTATATTAAGGCTCGACATATGGTCGAGAAGGGGTGTTTGGCTTATTTGGCTTATGTTCGTGATTCTATTGCGGAAGTTCCTTCTATGGATATTGTGCCTGTTGTTCGTGAGTTTCCAGAGGTATTTCATGCAAACCTGTCGGGGATGCCACCTGACAGGGACATTTATTTCTGTATTGATTTGGTTCGCCCATTTCCATTCTGTCATACCGTATTGCCCCACCAGAGTTGAAAGAATTGAAGGAACAGTTGCAGTGTTTTCTTGATAAGGGCTTCACTAGACCTAGTGTCTCACCCTGGGGTGCACCGGTGTTGTTCATGAATAAGAAATATGGGTCTATGAGGATGTGTATAGATTATCGACAGTTGAAAAAAATCGCCATTAAGAACAAGTATCCATTGTCGAGTATTGATTTTGATCAGGTTTAGGTGACAAGGTGTTTTCGAAGATTGATTTGAGATCTGGCTACCATCAGTTGAGGACTAAGGCATCCGATGTCCCTAAGATAGCTTTTCAGACTCGGTACGGGCATTATGAGTTTCTAGTGATGTCTTTTGGGTTGACAAATGCCCTAGCAGCTTTCATGGACTTGATGAACCGAGTGTTCAAGACCTATTTGGACTCTTTTGTTATTGTGTTTATTGACGACATCTTGATATACTCCCGTAGTCGGGAGGAGCATGAGCAGCACCTTAGGATTGTGCTTCAAACTCTGAGAGACAGCCAACTGTATGCTAAATTTTTGAAGTGAGAGTTTTGATTGGATTTGGTCGCTTTCTTGGGCCACTTTATATCAGCGGAGGGCATTCAGGTAGATCCTAAGAAGATTGAGGCAATCTAGAACTAGTCTAGACCCATTTCAGCCATGGAGATCAGGACCTTCTTGGGTTTGGCGGGTTATTACCGTCGATTTGTGGAGGTATTTTCATCTATACCATCCCCGTTGACCAGGTTGACCCAGAAGGGTGCCCAGTTCAGATGGTTAAACGAGTGTGATTCAAGCTTTCAGAAGCTCAAGACTGCTTTGACTGCAGCGCCGGTATTGGTGTTACCCACAAGTTTAGGATCTTACACGAGATATTGTGATGCTTCCCGTGTTGGGCTCGGTGCAGTATTGATGCAGGAGTGCAGGGTGATTGCATATGTGTCGCGGTAGTTGAAGGTTCATGAGAAGAATTACCCCGTCCATGATTTAGAGTTGGCATCCATTGTTCATGCGCTGAAGATTTGGAGGCACTATCTTTATGGCGTGTTGTGTGAGGTTTTCAAGGATCATTGCAGCCTTCAGTATTTGTTTAAGCAAAAGGATCTCAATTTGAGGCAGAGGAGGTGGTTGGAGCTATTGAAAGACTATGATATCACCATCTTGTACCATCCAGGAAAGGACAATGTGGTGGCCGACGCATTGAGTAGAAAGGCAGCGAGTATGGGAAACGTTGCATTCATTCCAGTTGGTGAGAGGCCGCTAGCATCAGATGTTCAGACTTTGACCAACCAGTTTGAGGTTGGAAATTTTAGAGCCTAGTCGTGTTCTATCTTGCACAGTCGCTCGGTCTTCGTTGTTCTAGCGTATCTGATATAGCTAGTATGACGATCCTCATTTGTTGGTCCTTAGGGACACAGTGCCGCAAGGTGGTGCCAAAAAGGTTACTGTTGGAGATGATGGAGTCTTGAGGATTCAGGGTTGTATCTGTGTGTCAAATGTTGATGGGCTTCATCAGTTGATTACTGAGGAGGCCCACAGTTCCCGGTATTTTATTCATCCGGGTGCCACAAAGATGTATCAGTATTTGTGGCAGCATTATTGGTGGAGGAGGATGAAGAAGGATACAGTTGCTTATGTAGCTCGGTTCCTGAATTGTCAATAAGTAAATTATGAGCATCAGAGACTCCCATGGACTCAGAGGAATTTCAATGTCGTTTGGTTTATGTGGATAGGCTGACTAAGTCAGCAAACTTCATTCATGTGGTCGTTACCTATTCTTCGGTGAAGTTGGCAGGGATTTACATTTTTGAGATCATCTGCCTTCATGATGTGATTGTGTCTATCATTTCTGGTCGAGGTACGCAGTTCACCTCACACTTCTGGAGGGTAGTACAGCGTGAGTTGGGTACCGGGGTTGAGTTTAGCACAGCCTTCCATCCTCAGACGAACAGACAGTCCGAGCGTACTATTCAGATCTTGGAGGATATGCTTCGCGCATGTGTTATAGACTTCGGAGGATCGTGGAATCAGTTATTTCCCCTTGCAGAGTTCGCCTACAACAACATCTACCAGTCGAGCATTCAGATGGCTCCCTATGAGGCATTATATAGTAGACGGTGTCGGTCTCCAGTTGGGTGGTTCGAGCCGGGGGAGGCTCGTTGTTGGGTACTGATCTAGTAAAGGATGCCTTGGATAAGGTCAACATTATACAGGATCAACTTCACACAGCTCAGTCCAGGAAAAAGAGTTATGCCGGCCGTAGAGTTCGTGATGTGGTATTCATGGTCGGGGAGAGAATGTTGCTTCGGGTATCACCCATGAAGGGTGTCATGGGGTTTGGGAAGAAGGGCATGCAGCCCTAGGTGCATCGGACTTTTTGAGATTCTCGAGAGAGTGGGAAAGGTGTCTTACAGGCTTGCGTTGCCTCCGGGGTTATCAGCAGTTCATCCGGTATTCCATGTGTCCATGCTTCGGAAGTATCATGGTGATCTGTCCCACGTGTTAGATTTCAGCTCTTTCCAATTGGACAAGGATTTGACTTATGAGGAGGAGCCGGTGGCTATTCTAGCCCGGTAGGTTCCTCAGTTGAGATCGAAGAATTATCCTTCAGTCTGAGTGCAGTGGAGAGGTTAGCCCATCGAGGCAGCTACTTAGGAATCTGAGTCGGACATGCAGAGTAGATATCCCTACCTATTCACCAGTTCAGGTAATTTTCTATGTCCGTTCGAGGACGAATAGTTATTTTAGAGGTGGAGAATGTGATGATCCGATAGGTCATCTTATAATTTAAACCTAACTTTGTGATCTGAAACCTTTAGAAGTAATGTTTTAGCCTTTCTCGATTTGCATGCGCAGTCAGGGCGTCTTTTCGGAAAGCTTTTATGTAAAACAATTGATAAAAATAAGAAATTTTGCCTAAAAACCTCATTTGGGTTGACTTTGGTCAACATTTTTGGTAAAATGACTCGAATTCGTGTTTTGACGGTTCTGGTGGTCCTGTATCGTGATTTAGGACTTGGGCGTATGCCCGGAATTGAAATCGAAAATCCCTAACCCGAGATACTGGACTATGTCGAAATTTAAAAGTTGAAAGCTTAATGAAATTGAAGTGTTTTACCAAAGTTTGACTTTTTAAATAAGGGTCTGTATTTCGGTTCCGGAACCCGGTATAGGTCCAACACCATAATTATGACTTATCTATGAAATTTTATGAAAAACGGAGTTGATTTGACATGATTCGGATGTCCGATTGTGAAAATAGGAATTACAAAGTGTTCTTGAAAGTTTCATGTGATTTGGGGTTAAATTCATAATTCTACGTGTTATTTTAGTGATTCTGATGTTTTTAGACTTGTGTGAACTTTTGGTTTAGAGCCCCGAGAGCTCGGGTGAGTTTTGGATATGCTAGAGAATGAAATTGGGACTTAGAACATTTCTGGTGCATCTGATCTGGTGCAGGCCTCTGATCTCGCATTTGCGAGATAAGGCATCGCAATTGCAAACCTTGCAGGTTCTGCATTTGCGATCTTTTCATCACAAATGCGAAGAGAAGCTGGGCCAACAGTTTTCGCATTTGCGATGTTTTCCTTCACATTTGCGAATTGAGTCTGGGAAGGGCAGTGATCGCAAATGCGATCATTTAGTCGTATTTGCGAAGATTCAAAGGTCGCATTTGCGAACTTATCTTTGCATTTGTGAAGGCAGCAGAAGTGTGAAGGGCTTCGCATTTGCGATGGATCCTTCGCATTGGTGTTTTTATTGGTGTTTTTATGAAATATTCGGGATTGGTCTCGCTATGTAGTGTTACTTGTGTAAGGTTTTATAGAGTACAAGCTTCCCATTTTCTTTGTTTTGAAGTTTAAGTATTGTGAAGGGTTTGCATTAATTTGTGAAATTCCTGTACTTACTGAGTAATTGATACTGATATGGTGGGATCGGGTTGGGCGCCGCAACAGGTGGAATAAGGGTGATATATTGAGGATGAATAAAGGTGAATTGATATTATACGGTGGGATCGTTTGCATGCCGCAACAGGTGTAATAAGGATAGATTGTGGTCGGGTTGCACGCCGCAACACTTTTATTTATATTTTGTTGTTTATGTTATTAAGAAGAAATAAGGGAGGATTATGATATGTACGGTGGGATCAGGTTGCGTGCTGCAACAACCTATATGTTTATGCTCTCCTTTGACTGTGTTAGTTGTACGGTAGTCTTGAATTACACTTAAGGATTGGTTATATCTTAACACTGATGAAATACGTTGGGTGTTGTACTTCTTGCAAGTTACTGCTTTACTTCATCCTGTCTTCCTTTCTGCTTTTATTATTTACTGTATGCAGATTATATTGTGAGTGTCCCGTTGTAGCCTCGTCACTCCTTCATCAAGGTTAGGCTCAGCAATACCAGTACATGGGGTCGGTTGTACTAATACTGCACTCCGCACTTCCTGTGCAGATTTTGGAGCAGGTTGTAGCTGATCAAGAGGTTGGTTGTAGACCTCATTTCTAGGAGAGCCAAGGTAGTCCTGTTGGCATCCGCGGGACCTGGCTTCCCCTTCTATACCCATATACTTTACTGTTTTTCTTTGTTTCACAAACAATTGTATTTTCTTTCGAAAAATTACTTGTAGAAAAATCTTAGTATGTTCGTGAATTGTGACTCCGGATTCTGGGTAGTAATAGTGTGAATCAAGGTTGTTATATATGTATTTTTGTGTTTATTTCGATTTATATTATTTTGGTTGCTAATAATTACTTAAATGTAAAGGATTGGCTAAATAACGTCTAACGTTGGCTTGCCTAGCAAGTGTAATGTTAGGCGTCATCACGGTCCCGACGGTGGGGATTTCGGGTTGTGACACTGTAGTTTACCAACCATAACGTTTTGTACACAACTTCAAATACCAAATGGTTTGATTTTATTAAAGCTAAACACAAAGGGATACAACTTTCATTTTTCGATCATCTCCAAATTCCTTATAGATTGTGTGATACAAGCTTCCAAAGTTGGGTCGGTGCAGCAGAAAGTTTCCTCATCACGGTCGCGAAATGTCTTCCGCAATCAGGAATCATCCCATTTTACTCATCGCGATCGCGGCCAATTCCCCGCGATCGCATAGCAGACTGTTGTAGCTAATAACCAGTAGCTAAAAATGGCCTAGAAATCGTCCAAAACCACCTCGAAACTCACTCGAGCCCCTGGGGACCCTGTCCGAACATACCAACAAGTCTCAAAATATATCATGGACTTAGTCGAGACCTCAAATCACATCAAAAAATGATAAAAATCACGAATCACACCCCCAATTCAAGCCTAATGAAACTAAGAAATTCCAACTTCTACATTCGATGTTGAAACCTATCAAATTAATTCCGATTGACCTCAAATTTTGCACACAAGTCATTATTGACATTACGGACCTACTCCTACTTCCGAAATCGGAATCCGACTCCGATATTAAAAATTTCACTCCCGGTCAAACTTCCAAAAACCTTTAACTTCCAACTTTCACCAAACGACCCCGGAATGACCTACGGACCTTCAAATCCACATCCGGGCGCGCTCCTACGACTAGAATCACCATACGGAGCTATTCCCACTCTCGAAATCCCAAACGGACATCGATAACATAAAAATACACTTCAACCCAAACTTATGAAATTCTTCCAAAATGCTAACTTTCCATAATAAGCACCGAAATGCTCCCGAGTCACCAAAAACATGATCCGGACATACGCCCAAGTCAAAAATCATCATACGAACCTATTGGAAATTTCAAATCCTGATTCCGAGGTTGTTTTCTCAAAATTCAAACCTTAGACAACTCTTCCAACTTAAAGCTTCCGAAATGAGAATTTTCTTTCCAAATCAACTCCGAACTTCCCAAAATTCAATTCCGACCACACGTACAAGTCATAATACTTGAAAATGAAGTGACCCAAGGCCTCAAACCGTCGTACGACGCGCTAGAGCTCAAAACGACCGGTCGGGTTGTTACATTCTCTCCACTTAAACATACGTTCGTCCTCGAACGTGCTAAGAACTGCTTCGGTGTTGTCCAAAATAATTGTTTAACACCTGGTGCCCCTACACGTGCTACCACAACCCAGTGGAGCACATTAGCTCGAACCAGTCTGAAGATCCTCCCTTATATTTAGTCAAATAAGCCTTAGAGCCAAATCCCAACATCTGAAATTCTCTACCAAGCATGTTTCCAATCATATGAACATTGTATCAATCACTACACAATGTACCGAAATATGATTGTATACCATTACTGAATTCACACCATGCACCGCATAATCCAGATGACCATAATAACATCCTCTGACAACAATAGTTGACATACCATAAATTTGATGCCCACAACACATCTCATGACGCATGTAAGTCATGTTCCACCTCTCACAATTCTGCCACGATGGAACAGATATGTAGAAATTCATAACCACCTACCGAATCAACAAATCATTGAGTATCTCCTCCCAACAAGAACCATTACGTCATTCTGAACTACATAACAATATATGCTCTTTATCATGCCTTATATAAATCCAATCGCACTGATCTCAGGTCCAATAATCTCGTCTCACCTAGTACAAGTTGCTCCGGCAATAAGCACTATCTAAGATTTCATATGACACCATCAATGCTCCCACAAGCTACAACTAGAACATGACTCATAAGGAACAACAAACTCTGGAAAAGAACTATCCAGCTCGCGTGACGAATAAAATGGCCACCAAATACTATGAGCCTTTATCATAGGCAAGAAACATGACACACAAAATAAATATAAGGGACAATGCTTAACATCTCACTGTTGCAGTGTGAAACCCGATCCAATGTGACATTATTGCAGCGTGCAACCCAATCCACACATCATACCGGTGGCGGCGTGCCACCCGGTACAAACAATATACCCATGGCGGTGTGCCACCCGATCCACACATAACAATCAAAAGAAAACACAAATCAAGTCATAACGCTTATACTCATAAAATGTACGAATATCAACCATAAGTACGTCAAGTGCATAATACAAATCAAGGGGAGACGGGTAGCGCCATACGCTATGAAATTCAAGCACAACTAAGGTATGATATATGATCTGCATCTCAAGAGTCGTCCTGCTCACATAACACCACCCCTACACGGGACCTCAACACATGTGCGAATAATCAAGTCATCTCACAACCCACATGGCACAATACAGTATTACATGAAATAGCTTACGACGAAAATAATATCCAATGCCCGAATACTCCATAAGAAATGCTATGCTGAATGAACACGCCCGGCCTAGTATAGAGCACACATCCACATTAGACCCATCAACGGACCTCGAGGAGATTTTGATTGTACCGTACTGGGCTAATAATATTTCAAGGATCCACAATAAACCTTTTTCATGAAACATAAGAACAGTCGTCAAATCCAACAGCCAAAGGAATAGAATGCCTCTCAGGCATAAACTCTCGCTTTGCGATATTACCATAACCTTCATACTTGGTTTCAATCTTTAAATTTCAAGTGACTAGCATGTCACACTTATAGAAATCTCCCCGTGGGGAACGCACCCACGACCTTCCACTCAGGTAGCAAAGTCTGCACATCCATACCACCAACCGTTCTAATTTTGTAAAGCGAATCAAAAATTTGCAAGTCAATACACAAAGCCTCTTCCACATAACACTATTCTCAGGTGACATTAATGAAAAATTCCAGCTTGCTCTGGACATCTAAATTCACCCCTACTCATCCGAGTTCATGACATTCTATCAACACCTAACCGCAACTTGACCTTCAACTTCCAGTTCGCATGCCGCTCACTTCACCTATCATGCCGCTACGCGATAATACATGTATTCACCATAACCCTCGAACTACTAGTGTAATAACCACTTCATTGGATAGAAACCTTTCACTTAGCTCATTTCAGATGAACCAATGCAACACACAACTGAAATCTCAAACCATAAGAAATACAAACCTCAAGTCGTGATCTAAACCGCCATAACTCTTTTGGGATCCATTTACAGAACAAAGACATTTGAATCAAATACCTCCCAAATCAACAAAGTAGTGGAGGCGCTCAAGCCCAAGTGTACAACCACAAACTACATGTATAACTTCACGCTGAAGAAAATATCATTGCCACAATCATGCTGATTCAACCATTACTAACCGACCCATCTTCTTCCAATTTATTCTCGACTTGCCTTGGAAATAATAATAATAGCTCCATTCAAATGTAATGAACCAAATTTGCACTCGTCCCGAGTGACCCACCCCACGAGACCACATTGTCTCATTACTCATGAATCATCTCATATTCTCCTTACGCACATAATAGCATCTCGAAGCTTCTGGGAATCCGAAGCTATTTCTTCCTTTCCTCCAGTACTGCACGGGATACCCAACGATAACATAGAAAATCCCATGTTTGTAGGGACTGCACTTAAATTCTTGAACCCACTAGGACCACTGTTGAGAGTCACCCACTATGAAATGGCCCCAAATAAGCCAAACTCTAATGCTCTGCCAGCACATGAACACCCTATCAAAGAAGCACCCGACTAAATTCTTTTCCTTTTACATTACACCCACAAGAAGCATGAACTCTGAGTCATCCCAAAACCTGAACATGAATCAATAAGGTCCAAATATAACACGCATTCCTTAAATCATTTGCTCGAATTACCCCTGATGTTTTTCTTTCCTTAGCCATAATAACCCACTAATACACTGATGACCAGAGACCGCACAAGCAAACAATCACATGATCCAACAATAGACGGTGGGGCTCCCCCACTTAGCTTGAAGCTACAATTACATAACCCTGGAACCCACCAAGATTCCTTCTTCCCCATTGACATTAACTGAAAATCCAACAATACATTCCAACTCGAAGTCATGTGGCATCCAAATAAATTCCCTGGACCTAGTCACTATCCACCATGAATTCCCCAAATTTCTCTAAACTTTCCTCAAGGCGTGTGGATATCCCACCACATAACTCATATGCTACTCTGCCACTCTCCCACTTTAGTTAAACCCTCTCCTTTAAGCAACTTCTCGACTTCAGCTTTTCATACTTGACCTGCTATTAATTCAACCACCACGAGACACCTCCCGCCATGCCCTTCCTCATACTTCGCTGCCCGAATATTTTGCCAAATCAAATCCATATTGTAGCACCTGAACAAATGAGTCGCTACCGACTCTAAAACTCATAGAAGATCATCTTTCTCGAGCCATCAACATTAGAAATACCAATTCAATTTTTCTAACAACCGCTCCTCAGACACCATTTCACAACACCCTGCCCCGAAGGAAAAAAACCAAAGAAGACTATAACACCGGCGAACCTTAATGTGTTCCAACAAGAACGGCGACACCACATCAAAATGAGAATCCCACCACACTAAGGAATATCAAGTCCTACTACTCTATTGACTAAAGCCTAAGCTTTCATATATCGATCGTCTTTCCTCCACTTGATTTAAATGCTGAATCATTCACCGAGAAATCCTCTTTTCAAGTCATTCACTGCCTCGACACATAGACAAAAACCCTACCATTGCACTAACAATGTGCGATAACACATCTGAACATCATATCAATTTTCACGCAGCCTCGAAACCATTGAAAACATAGCTATTGAGCCTATATGACAAAACATCCTTCCGCAAGAAGACGATAATGACTTGATTGAATACGAAGGGAGGAACATCCTGCCCTACGTCTCTAGTACCACCGCAACTCCTCGATGCTCAATCGACACGAGTGCTCAACATCGTATAAGAATGAGTAGGAAGGAAATAAAGGCATAAGCCTCAAAGGAATCAAATTGCACAATGAGGAATGAAGCAAGAAGAGTGTTCCTAACAGCCCTGTAGCCTCTCGAAGATAAGTACAGACGTCTCCCTACCGATCCGCAAGACTCTACTAGACTTGCTCATGACTCGTGAGACCCAAGTAAACCTAATACTCTGATACCAAGCTGTCACGATCCAAAATTCACTATAGGTTGTGATTGCGCCTACAGGCAAGCCAACTACGTTTGATCCACTTAATTAATCAATTTTATTCCTTTGAAATCATAATTTCCAGTAATTAAATAGTATGAATAGAATTTGCAGGACAAAGGATAATATTTTTCACAAACTACAATAATGAACAACGAGTAAGCACCCCCAAAATCGGGTTTCACAAGTGCATGAGCATCAACTAGGAAATATGATGGCATACAACACATGTCTAGAATGCAAATTAGACATGAAAAATGTAAATAACTCTAATGGAGACTATGTGTGCTGCAAGCTCGTAACATGGGATGCAGCTCACCTAAGTACCCGCAATAGTCGCGCCTCTGTGCCCACAAGACCACGAGACATATATGTACCTGCACAAAATATGCAGCAAGTATAGTATGAGTACGTAAATCAACGCGTACCCAGTAAGTATCTAGTCTAACCTCGAAGAAGTAGTGACGAGGGGTCGGCTTCGACACTACCTATGGGATAATACTAAAGTATCGATATTATAATTAAGCATGGATTATATAAATATAGCTGAAAACGCAATAACAAGAAATAAATAAACAATTTATTCCCTAATAAGTAAATCCAAAATTTATTTCCATTATTTAACAAATTTTATCTCTCAAGCCAATGAAACAATATCAGTTTTAATTGGACTCCAAGAATTATTACGCACGAATTATGTCAAGGTCGTACGGCCCGATCCAACATACAAATATATAAAATGTGCACTGCTGAGGGTCGAACGGCACGAACCATAGATGAATATATCTGTTACTGATGCATTGGGCCCGCTCCACAAGAAGAGAAAAATACATTAAAACAATCGATTCAAGATTTATTAAGAGGCTAATATCCAACTAAATACAAATTCTCATTAACGGTCAAGTGACCCGTCAAAACTCAAGTAAATGAAGTTTAACCTTTAATAATTCCTTTATCAAGTTCTAATATGAGTTAAGCAATTAAATAACAAGTAGGGTGCAAACATTGCAAGTATAACATGATTTGGGTCCTAGACTACCCGCACATAAGCATAATTAGTAGCTATGTACGGGCTTTCATCACCCTCGTGCTTACGTAGCCCCCACAAAAGTGAAGCACATATTAAATCAATTCATCTATGGGGTTAATGCCCTCTTACAAGATTAGAAAAGAGACTTACCTCGCTCTGAAGTTCCATAACCGGCTCCAAAGCCTCTCTAACACCTCAAAACGATGTTTGTCACTCCAAAACTAGTCAAACAATGTACAAACCCATAAAAATATACTCTAATACTTATAACAAATCAATTTAAACCAACTCTGCTCGAAAAGTCGATAAAGCAACTTTGCGACCCACGTCCCGGATTCTGAAAAATTTCGAAGATAACCATTACCCATAACATTACGAACTCAAATATATAATTTATTCTCAAATCCATGTCCAATTTCATGATCAAAATCCAAAAATATCAATTTCTAGGCTTTTCTTCAAAATCCCAGATTTATACAAATTTGCATGTCGATCCGTATATAAACCTTTTATTTAGCTCATAATATGCGGGAATCACTTACCTTGACATAGATGATGAAAATATCCTCTTGAAGCCTCTCCAAAATCTCCAAACCAAGATAGAAATGAGTGAAATGGGCTAAATCCTGCTTTAAAATAAATATGCCCAGTCATTTACCCTATGCGATCGCGGCCAAACTCCAGCGATCGCAAAACACAACTTTTCTTGCATTTTTTACTCTATGCGATCGCGGCCATTCTCTGGCGATCGCGAAGAACAAATTTTTCCAATAGCATTCTCCAACTCTTCCGGACATCGTCTAGTTTAATGGTCATACACTTTTGTACAAAACTCCGAACAAGAAATGGTTTAACTTTCTGAAACATAGAAACCAAGATCTACAACTTTCATGTTTCGGTCATCTCCTAATTCTTTATAGATTTATATAAGCTGCCAAAGTCAGCCCTGTGCAACACATTGGAACTTTCAAATCCTGATTCCGAGGTCGTTTACTCAAAAGTCAAACCTTAGACAACTCTTCCAACTTAAAGCTTCCGAAATGAGAATTTTATTTCCAAATCAACTCCGAACTTCCCGAAATTCAATTCCAGCCACACGTACAAGTCATAATACCTTAAGTGAAGCTACCCAAGGCCTCAAACCCCTGTACGACGAACTAGAGCTCAAAATGACCGGTCGGGTCGTTACATTCTCTCACACTAAAACATATGTTCGTTCTCGAACGTGCTAAGAACTGCTCCAGAACTGTCCAAATTCATTGTTTAACACTTGGTGCCCCTACCCATGCTACCAAATTGTGACGAACTTGCGAGTTAGAACTTTTTTGCAAGTTATTGCGAATCACTAGAAGTTCATATAAGATGGGTAATCAACAAGACTTTAGTACAAATTATGTCATAACTTTAGACCAAATTGTTCACAAGTTCTAGCATATTGTGAGAAGTTTGGATGAGTGGGCAAACACTTGTATTGCCCCAAGTCTTAGCGAATTGTTAGGACTCCAGTAAAATTATGTCATGACTTTGAAAAAAAATGTTTATTAGTACTTGGGGATCGCTAGAACTTAAGATATATGGGAAAGGCTTGCCTTGCCATAAGGTGTGACGGATCGTAGGATTTTAGTACAGATTGTGTCATTGCTTTGATAGAAATTATCCATAAATCCTGGCAAATTATTATAACTTAGCATAGAAATTTCACCTATACATTTTTACTAACTAGTTTTAGGGTACGCACTTTGTGCATGTCCCCCATATCAAAAAGCATAAAACTTTTAAACATTATAATAACCGTTACACCCCATGTTTTCGTACGTAAGAGTACATCGTAAGTCAATTGATGTAAGCTCAGAAATAACATTATATTTGATGGAATATAAAGTAAGTTAATCATGTTACATTGGAGGTTACAAATATTTAAGATCATGAATAACGAGTACCAAGAGGGTTGGAAAGCTTAGAAACTAAACCAATTGAAGAAAATAAGTTTCGTCGAAAGTCGACGAGTTTGTAAAGTTATAACATATACTTTAGGGTGAGACTACGGTTCATTACATGATAAGGAGTTTATTCTATGAGTTAATTTTTATCGTATGATAGTTGTGTTCTACATTTTGAAGTCAAGAAAGTTGTGGAACAAAAGTCGGCAAGGTTGCTTCTCTTATTACTATGTTAACAATGTTGTTGGTACTTCCTGATTCTTATAAGATTCTCGATGAAGAGTTAGCCCTAATTATGTGTACGGACAATATCGACCTTACGTCGCTCCGAT
>ML422144.1:0-20082 GCA_005239525.1 Nicotiana knightiana | reverse complement strand
TTCCGCCAGTCGTGCCTGTATTATCGCCTCCCATGGTCCAGGCCGGACGCCTTGGTACTGAGCAAGTACCCGATCACATGATATTTCTTCGCTGACATCAAATACGACCCAAGGAACCATTACCATTTCTTCGAAATGATCAAGTTACATTTTTTGGTATTTTATGGCAATTAATTTGGAATTTCACGAGTCGTGCCTGTATTATTGCCTGCCATGGTTCAGGCCGGACGCCTTGGTACAGAGCCGGTATCGGATTGCATGATATTTGTACGGGACATCAAATACGACCCAAGGAACCATTACCAACGCTTCGAAATGATCAAGTTACATTTTTGGTATTTTATGGCAATTAAATTGGAATTTTGCGAGTCGTGCCTGTATTATTGTCTGCCATGGTTCAGGACGGGCCTTGGTACGGAGCCGGTACCAGGTAACATGATATTTGTCAAAGACAACAAATACGACCCAAGGAACCATAACCAATGCTTCAAAATGATCAAGTTACATTTTTTTGCATTTTATGGCAATTAAACTGGAATTTCGCCGGTCGTGCCTGTATTATTGCCTGCCATGGTTCAGGCCGGACGCCTTGGTACAGAGCCGGTATCGGATTGCATGATATTTGTACGGGACATCAAATACGACCCATGGAACCATAACCAACGCTTCTAAATAATCAAGTTAATTTTGTGGCATTTTATGGCATTTAAACTGGAATTCCGCTAATCGTGCATGTATTATTGCCTACCACGGTCCAGGCCAGACGCCTTGGTACGGAGCCGGTACCCGATTGCATGATATTTGTACGGGACATCAAAAATGACCCAAGGAACCATTACCAACGCTTCGAAATGATCAAGTTACATTTTTGGTATTTTATGGCAATTAAATTGGAATTTCGCGAGTCGTGCCTGTATTATTGTCTGCCATGGTTTAGGACGGACGCCTTGGTACAGAGCCGGTACCGGATTGCATGATATTTGTACGGGACATCAAAAATGACCCAAGGAACCATTACCAACGCTTCGAAATGATCAAGTTACATTTTTGGTATTTTATGGCAATTAAATTGGAATTTCGCGAGTCGTGCCTGTATTATTGTCTGCCATGGTTTAGGACGGACGCCTTGGTACAGAGCCGGTACCAGATAACATGATATTTGTTCAAGACAACAAATACGACCCAAGGAACCATAACCAATGCTTTAAAATGATCAAGTTACATTTTTTTGCATTTTATGGCAATTAAACTGGAATTTCGCCAGTCGTGCCTGTATTATCGCCTGCCATGGTCCACGCCAGACATCTTGGTATGGAGCCGGTACTGGATTGCATGATATTTTCTTGGGACATCAAATACGACCCAAGGAACCATTACCACCGCTTCGAAATGATCAAGTTACATTTTTTTGCATTTTATGGCAATTAAACTGGAATTTCGCGAGTCGTGCCTGTATTATTGCCTGCCATGGTTCAGGCCGGACGCCTTGGTACAGAGCCGGTATTGGATTGCATGATATTTTTACAGGACATCAAATACGACCCAAGGAACCATAACCAACGCTTCTAAATAATCAAGTTAATTTTTTGGCATTTTATGGATATTAAACTGGAATTCCGCCAATCGTGCATGTATTATTGCCTACAACGGTCCAGGCCAGACGCCTTGGTACGGAGCCGGTACCCGATCATATGATATTTCTCCGGGACATCAAATACGACCCAAGGAACCATAACCAACGCTTTGAAATGATCAAGTTACATTTTTTGGCATTTTATGGCTATTAAATTGGAATTCTGCCAGTCGTGCCTGTATTATCGCCTACCATGGTCCAGGCCGGACGCCTTGGTACTGAGCCAGTACCCGATCACATGATATTTCTTTGCTGACATCAAATACGACCCAAGGAACCATAACCAACGATTCGAAATGATCAAGTTACATTTTTTGGCATTTTATGGCAATTAAATTGTAATTCCGCCAGTCGTACCTGTATTATCGCCTGCCATGGTCCAGGCCGGATGCGTTGGTATGGAGTCGGTACCAGATCATATGACATTTGTCCGGGACATCTAATACAATCTTATGAACCATAACCAATGCTTCAAAATGATCAAGTTACATTTTTTAGCATTTTATGGCAGTTAAATTGGAATTCCGCCAAACGTGCCTGTATTATCGCCTGCCATGGTCCAGGCCGGACGCATTGGTACGAAACCGGTACCGAATCGCATGATATTTGTCTGTGACATTAAATGCGATGTTAGGAACCATAACCAACGCTTAGAAATGATCAAGTTATATTTTTTGGCATTTTATGGCTATTATACTGGAATTCCGCTAGTCCTGCATGTATTATCGCCTGCCATGGTCCAGGCTGGACGCCTTGGTACGGAACCGGTACCAGATCGCATGATATTTGTCCGGGACATCAATTACGACCCAAGGAACCATAACCAATGCTTCGAAATTATAAAGTTACATTTTTTTGAATTTTATGGCAATTAAACTGGAATTCCGCCAGTCGTGCCTGTATTATCGTCTACCATGGTCCAGGCCGAATGCCTTGGTACGGAACCGGTATCGTNTTAAACTTGAATTCCACCAGTCGTGCATGTAATATCGCCCGCCATGGTCCAGACCGGACGCCTTGGTATGGAGCCAGTACCGGATCGCATGATATTTGTCCAGGACATCATATACGACCCAAGGAACCATAACCAACGCTTCAAATTGAACAAGTTACATTTTCTGTCATTTTATGGCAATTAAACTGGAATTTCGCCAGTCGGGCCTGTATTATCGTTTGCCATGGTCCAGGCCAGACGCCTTGCTACGGAGCCACTAGCGGATCGCATGATGTTTTTTCGGGACAGCAAATGCGACCCAAGGAACCATAACTAACGCTTCCAAATGATCAAGTTACATTTTTTGGCATTTTATGGCAATTAAATTGGAATTCCTTGAGTCGTGCCTGTATTATCTCCTGCCATGGTCCAGGCCAGACGCCTTGGTACGGAGCCAGTACCGGATCGCATGATATTTTTCCGGGACATCAAATACGACCTTAGGAACCATAACCAATACTTCGAAATGATCAAGTTACATTTTTTGGTATTTTATGACAATAAAATTGGAATTTCGCCAGTCGTGACTGTATTATCGCCTGCCATGGTCCAGGCCGGACGCCTTGGTACTGAGCCAGTACCCGATCACATGATATATCTTCGCTGACATCAAATCCGACCCAAGGAACCATAACTAACGCTTCCAAATGATCAAGTTACATTTTTTGGCATTTTATGGAAATTAAACTGGAATTCTGCCAGTCGTGCCTTTATTATCGCCTGCCATGGTCCAGGCCGGATGTCTTGGTAAGGAGCCGGTACCAGATCACATGATACTTGACCGGGACAGCAACTACGACCCAAGGAACTATAACCAAAACTTCGAAATGATCAAGTTACAATTTTTGCATTTTAGGGAAATTAAATTGGTATTCCGCCAGTCGTGCATGTATTATCGCCTGCCATGGTCCAGGTCGGACGCCTTGGTACGGAGCCGGTACCGGATTGCCTGATATTTGTCCGGGTCATAAAATACTACCTTAGTAACCATAACCAATGCTTTGAAATGATCAAGTTATATTATTTTGTATTTTATGGCAATTAAACTGGAATTTTGCCAACCGTGCCTATATTATCGCCTGCCATGGTCCAGGCCGGACGCATTGGGGAGCCGGTACCGGATTGCCTGATATTTGTCCGGGTCATAAAATACTACCTTAGTAACCATAACCAATGCTTTGAAATGATCAAGTTATATTATTTTGTATTTTATGGCAATTAAACTGGAATTTTGCCAACCGTGCCTATATTATCGCCTGCCATGGTCCAGGCCGGACGCATTGGGGAGCCGGTACCGGATCGCATGAAATTTTTCCGGAATATCAAATACGACCAAAGGAACCATAACCAACGCTTCGAAATGATAAATTTACATTTTCTTTCATTTTATGGCAATTAAACTGGAATTCCGCCAGTCGTGCATGTATTATCGCTTGCCATGGTCCAAGATGGACGCCTTGGTACGGAGCCGGTACCGGATCATATGATCCGGGACATCAAATATGACCCAAGGAACCATAACCAACGCTTCGAAATGATCAAGTTATATTTTTTTGAATTTTATGGCAAATTAAACGGGAATTCCGCCAGTCGTGCCTGTATTATCGCCTGCCATGGTCCAGACCGAACGCCTTGGTACGGAGCCAGTACCGGATCACATGATATTTTTCCGGGACATCAAATAAAACCCAAGGAACCACAACCAATGCTTGTAAATGATCAAGTTGCATTTTTATGCATTTTATGGCAATTAAACTGGAATTTCGCCAGTCGTGCCAGTATTATTCCCTGCCATGGTCCAAGCCGGACGCCTTCGTACGGAGCCGGTACCGGATAGCATGATATTTTTCCTAGACATCAAATACGACCCAAGGAACCAAAACACACACTTCGAAATGATTAAGTTACATTTTTTGGCAATTAAACTGGAATTCCGCCAGTCGTGCATGTATTATCGCCTGCCATGGTCCAGGCCGGGCCCCTTGGTACGGAGCTGGTACCGGATTGCATGATGTTTCTCCGAGACATCAAATACGACTCAAGGAACCATAACCAACGCTTCAAAATGATCAAGTTACATGTCTTGTTCTTTTGTGGTAATTAAACTGGAATTCTGCCAGTCGTGCCTGTATTATCGCCTGCCATGGTCCAGGCCAGACGCCTTTGTATGGAGCCGGTACCGGATCACGTGATAATTTTCCGGGACAGAAAATACAACACAAGGAACCATAACCAACGCTTCGAAATGATCAAGTAACATTTTTTGGTATTTTATGGCAATTAAACTGGAATTTCGCGAGTCGTGCCTGTATTATTGCCTGCCATGGTTCAGGACGGACGCCTTGGTACGCAGCCGGTACCGGATCACATAATATTTGTCGGGGACATAAAATACGACCCAAGGAACCATAACCAATGCATCGAAATGATCAAGTTACATTTTTTGTCATTTTATGGCAATTAAACTGGAATTCCGTCAGTCATGATTATCGCCTACCATGGTCCATGCCAGACTCCTTGGTATGGAGCTGGTAGCGGATCGCATGATGTTTTTCCGGGACAGCAAATACGACCCCAGGAAACATAACTAACGTTTCGAAATGATCAAGTTACATTTTTTTGCATTTTATGGAAATTAAATTGGAATTCCGCCAGCCGTGCCTGTATTATCGCCTGCCATGGTCCAAGCCGGACACCTTCGTACGGAGCCGGTACCGGATCGCATAATATTATTCCCGGACAGCAAATACGGCCCAAGGAACCATAACCAAGGCTTCGAAATGATGAAGTTACATTTTTTGGCATTTTATGGCAATTAAATTGGAATTCCGCCAGTCGTGCCTGTATTATCGCCTGCCATGTTCCAGGCCAGACGCCTTGGTACGGAGACAATATCGGATCGCGTGATATTTTTCCGGGACAACAAATACGACCTTAGGAACCATAACCAATGCTTCGAAATGATCAAGTTACATTTTTCGGAATTTTATGACAATGAAACTGGAATTTCGCTAGTCGTGCTTGTATTATCACCTGCCATAATCCAGGTCAGGCACCTTGGTACGGAGCCGATACCAGATAGCATGATACTTGTCCATGACATCAAATACGAACCAAGGAACCATAACCAACACTTAGAAATGATCAAGTTAAAGGTTTTGGAATTTTATGGCAATTAAACTGGAATTCCGCGAGTCGTGCCTGTATTATCGCCTGCCATGGTCCAGGCCAGACGCCTTGGTACTGAGTCAATACCCGATCGCATGATATTCCTCCGGGACATCAAATACGACCCAAGGAACCATAACCAATGCTTCGAAAAGATCAAGTTACATTTTTCAGCATTTTGTGGCAACTAAACTGGAATTCCGCCAGTCGTGCGTGTATTATCTACTAACATGGTCCAGGTCGGACGCCTTGGTACGGAGCCGGTACGGGAATGCATGATATTTGTCCGGGACATCAAATACGACCCAAGGAACCATAACCAACTCTTATAAATGATCAAGTTACGTTTTTTGGCATTTTATGGCAATTAAACTGGAATTCCGCCAGTCGTTCCTGTATTATCGCCTGCCATGGTCCAGGCAGACGCCTTGGTACGGAGCCGGTACAGGATCGCATGATATTTGTCTGAGACATCAAATACGGCCCAAGGAACCATAACCAGTGCTTCGAAATTATCAAGTTACATTTTTTGGCATTTTATGGCAATTAAACTGGAATTCCGCCAGTCGTGCCTGTATTATCACCTGCCATGGTCCAGGTCGGACGCCTTGGTACGGAGCTGATACAGGAATGCATGATATTTTTCCGGTACATCAAATACGACCCAAGGAACCATAACCAACGCTTCGAAATGATCAAATTACATTTTTTGGCATTTTATGGCAATTAAACTGGAATTCCGCCAGTTGTGCCTGTATTATCGCCTGCCATGGTCCAGGCCAGACGCCTTGGTACGAAACTGGTACCGGATCGCATGATATATGTTCGGGACAACAAATACGACCCAAGGAACCATAACCAACGCTTCGAAATGATCAAATTACATTTTTTGGCATTTTATGGTTATTAATCTGGAATTCCGTCAGTCGTGCCTGTATTATTGCCTACCATGATTCAGGCTAGACGCCTTGGTACGGAGCCGGTACCGGATCATATGATATTTTTATGGGACATCAAATACGACCCAAGGAACCATAACCGATGCTACGAAATGATTAAGTTTTATTTTTTTGGCATTTTATAGTAATTAAACTGAAATTCCGCCAGTCGTGCCTGTACGCCTGCCATGGTCCGGTACCGGATTACATGATATTTGTACAGGAAATCAAATAGGACCCAAGGAACAAAAACCAACGCTTCGAAATAATCAAGTTACATTTTTCGGCATTTTATGGAATTTAAATTGGAATTCCTCCAGTCATGCATGTATTATGGCGTGCCATGGTCAAGGCCGAACTCCTTGGTACGGAGCTGGTACCGGATCACATGATATTTGTCCGGGACATCAAATAGGACCCAAGTAACAAAAACCAATACTTCGAAATGATCAAGTTACATTTTTTTGCATTTTATGGAAATTTAATTTGAATTCTGCCAGTCATGCCTGTATTATCGCCTCCCATGGTCCAGGCCTGATACCTTAGTACGGAGNGGAGCCGGTACCGGATCACATGATATTTGTCCGGGACATCAAATAGGACCCAAGTAACAAAAACCAATACTTCGAAATGATCAAGTTACATTTTTTTGCATTTTATGGAAATTTAATTTGAATTCTGCCAGTCATGCCTGTATTATCGCCTCCCATGGTCCAGGCCTGATACCTTAGTACGGAGCCGGTACCGGATCGCATGATATTTGTCTTGGACAGNCATGATATTTGTCCGGGACATCAAATACGACCCAAGGAACCATAACCAACGCTTCGAAATGATCAAGTTACATTTTTTGGCATTTTATGGCAATTAAATTGGAATTCCGCCAGTCATGCCTGTATTATCGCCTGCCATGGTCCAGTCCGGACAACTTGGTACGGAGCTAGTACCGGATCACATGATATTTGTCCCGAACATCAAATACGACCCAAGGAACCATAACCAAGGCTTCAAAATGATCAAGTTATATTTTTTGGCATTTTATGGCAATTTAATTGGAATTCTGCCAGTCGTGCCTGTATTATCGCCTGCCATGATCCAGGCCGGATACCTTGGTATGGTGCCGGTACCGGATCGCATGATATTTTTCCGAGACATCAAAAACGACCCAAGGAACCATCACTCGTGCTTCGAAATGATTAAGTTACATTTTTCGTCATTTTATGGCAATTAAACTGGAATTCCGCCAGTCGTGCCTGTATCATCGCCTGCCATGGTCCAGGCCGGACTCCTTGGTACAAAGACGGTACCGGATCACATGATATTTGTATGGGACATCAAATAGGACCCAAGGAACAAAAACCAACGCTTTGAAATGATCAAGTTAAATTTTTTTGCATTTTATGGAAATTAAATTGGAATTCCGCCAGTCATGCCTGTATTATCGCCTGCCATGGTCCAAGCCGGACACCTTGGTACGGAGCCGGTACCGGATCGCATGATATTTTTCCCAAACAGCAAATACGACCCAAGGAACCATAACCAAGGCTTCGAAATGATCAAGTTAGTTTTTTTGGCATTTTATGGCAATTAAATTGTAATTCCGCCAGTCGTGCCTGTATTATCGCCTGTCATGGTCCAGGTCGGATGCGTTGGTATGGAGCCGATACCAGATCGGATGATATTTGTCCGGGACATCAAATACGATCTTAGGAACCATAACGAACGCTTCGAAATGATAAAGTTACATTTTTTGGCATTTTATGACAATGAAACTGGAATTCCGCCAGTCGTGCTTGTATTATCACCTGTCATGGTCCAGGCCTGACGCCTTAGTACGGAGCCGGTATCGGATAACATGATATTTTTCTGAGATATCAAATACGACCCAAGGAACAATAAACAACGCTTAGAAATGATAAAGTTTCATTTTTTAGCATTTTATGGAAATTAAACTGGAATTCCGCCAATCGTGCCTGTATTATCGCCCGCCATGGTCCAAGCCAGAAGCCTTGGTACGGAGCCGGTTCCGAATAACATGATATTTTTCCGGGACATCAAATACGACCCAAGGAACAATAACAAACGCCTTCAAAATATTCAAGTTACATTTTTTGGCATTTTATGGCAATTAAACTGGGATTCCGACAATCTTGCCTGTATTATCGCCTTCCATGGTCCAGGTTGGACGCCTAAGTATGGATCCGGTACCGGATCGCATGATATTTGTTCGGGACATCAAATACAACCTTAGGAAGCATAACCAACGATTAGAAATGATCAAGTTACATTTTTGGCATTTTATGGCAATGAAACTTGAATTCCGCTAGTCGTGGTTGTATTATCGCTTGCCATTGTCCAGGCTGGACGCCTTGGTACGGAGCCGGTACCAGATTGCATGATATTTTTCCGGGACATCAAATATGATCCATGGAACCATAACCAATGCTTCGAAATGATCAAGTTACAGTTTTTGGCAATTTATGGAAATTAAACTGGAATTCCGCTAGTCGTGCATGTATTATCGCCTGCCACGGTCCAGGCCGGAAACCTTGAAACGGAGCCGGTAACGAATCACATGATATTTGTCCAGGACATCAAATACAACCTTAGGAACCATAACCAACGCTTCGAAATGATCAAGTTACATTTTTCGGCATTTTATGACAATGAAACTGGAATTTCTCTAGTCGTGCATGTATTATCGCCTGCCATAGCTCAGGCCGGACGCCTTGGTATGGAGCCGGTACCAGATAGCATGATATTTGTCCAGGACATCAAATATTACCCAAGGAACCATAAACAACGCTCGAAATGATCAAGTTACATTTTATGCATTTTATGGCAATTAAACTAGAATTCCGTCAGTCGTGCCCATATTATCGCCTGCCATGGTCCAGGTCGGACGCCTTGGTACTGAGCCGGTACCCGATCGCATGATATTTCTCCGGGACATCAAATACTACCCAAGGAACAATAACCAACGCTTCGAAATTATCAAGTTACATTTTTTAGCATTTTGTGGCAATTAAACAGGAATTCTGCTAGTCGTGCCTGTATTATCGCCTGCCATGGTCCTGCCATGGTCCGGGCCGGACGGCTTGGTACGGTACCGGATCGCATGATATTTGTCCGGGACGGCAAATACAACCAAGGGAACCATAACCAACGCTTCAAAATGATCAAGTTACATTTTTTGGCATTCTATGGCAATTAAACTGGAATTCCGCTAGTCGTGCCTATATTATTGTCTGCCACAGTTCAGGCCGGACGCCTTGGTAGAAGCCGGTACCGGATCGCATTATATTTTCCGGGACATCAAATACGACCCAAGGAACCATAACCAACGCTTCAAAATGAACAAGTTACATTTTTTGGCATTTTATGGCAATTAAACTGCAATTCCGCCAGTCGTGCCTGTATTATTGTATATCATGGTTCGGGCTAGACGCCTTGGTATGGAGCCGGTACCGGATCTCATGATATTTTTCCGGGACATCAAATACGACCCAAGGAACCATAACCAACGCTTCGAAATGATCAAGTTTCATTTTTTGGCATTTTATAGTAATTAAACTGAAATTCCGCCAGTCGTGCCTGTATTATCGCCTGCCACGGTCCAGGCCGGAAACCTTGAAACGGAGCCGGTAACGGATCGCATGATATTTGTCCGAGACATAAAATATGACCCAAGGAACCATAACCAGTGCTTCAAAATGATCAAGTTACATTTTTTGGCATTCTATGGCAATTAAAATGGAATTCCGCCAGTCGTGCCTGTATGATCACCTGCCATTGTCCAGGATGGACGTCATGGTACGGAACTGGTACCGGATCACATGATATTTGTCCGAGACATCAAATACAACCCAAGTAACTATAACCCACACTTCGAAATGATCAAGTTACATTTTTTGGCATTCTATGGCAATTAAAATGGAATTCCGCCAGTCGTGCCTATATTATTGCCTACTATAGTCCAGGTCTAACGCCTTGGTACGGAGCCGGTAGCGGATCACATGATGTTTGTACAGGACATCAAATAGGACCCAAGGAACAAAAACCAACGTTTCGAAATAATTGGAAGCAATTTAATTGGAATTCCGCAGTCGTGCCTGTATTATCGCCTACCATGGTCCAGGCCGGATATCTTGGTACAGAGCCGGTACCGGATCGCATGATATTTTTACGGGACATCAAATAAGACCCAAGGAACCATAACCAACGCTTCGAAATGATCAAATTACATTTTTTGGTATTTTGTGGCAATTAAACTTGAATTCCGCCAGTCGTGCATGTATTATCGCCTACCATGGTCCATGCCGGATGCCTTGGTACTGAGCTGGTACCCGATTGCATGATATTTCTCCGGGACATCACATACGACCCAAGGAAGCATAACCAACGCTTCGAAATGATCAAGTTACATTTTTTCGCATTTTATGGCAATTAAACTGGAATTCCGCCAGTCGTGCCTGTATTATCGCCTGCCATGGTCCAGGCCAGACTCCTTGGTACGGAGCCGGTACTGGATCGCATGATATTTGTCTGGGACATCAAATACGACCCAAGGAACCAAAACCATCACTTCAAAATGATCAAGTTACATTTTTTGGCATTTTATGGCAATTAAACTGGAATTCCCCCAGTCGTGCCTGTATTATCGCCTGCCATGGTCCAGGCCAGACTCCTTGGTACGGAGCCGGAATCGGATTGCATGATATTTGTACGGGACATCAAATACGACCCAAGGAATCATAACCAACGCTTCGAAAAGATCAAGTTGCATTTTTTGGCATTTTATGGCAATTAAACTGGAATTCCGCCAATCGTGCATGTATTATCGCCTGCCATGGTCCAGGTCGGACGCCTTGGTACGGAGCCGGTACCCGATCATATGATATTTCTCCGGAATATCAAATACGACGCAAGGAACCATAACCAACGCTTAGAAATGATCAAGTTAAATTTTTTGGCATTTTATGGAAATTAAACTAGAATTTCACTAGTCGTGCCTGTATTATCGCCTGACATGGTCCAGGTCGGACGCATTGGTACGAAGCTGGTACCGGATTGCATGATATTTTTAAGGGACAACAAATACGACCCAAGGAACCATAACCAACGCTTCAAAATGACTAAGTTTCATTTTGTGGACTTTTATAGTAATTAATTCAAAATTCCGCCAGTCGTGACTTTATTATCGCCTGCCATGGTCTAGGCTGACGTCTTGGTATGGAGCCGGTACCGAATCACATGATATTTGTCCGAGAGATCAAATACGACCCAAGGAACAGTAACCAATGCTTCGAAATGATCAAGTTACATTGTTTGGAATTTTATGGCTATTAAACTTGAATTCCGCCAGTCGTGCTTGTATTATCGCCTGCCATGGTCCAGGCCGGACTCCTTGGTACAGAACCGGTACCGGATCACATTATATTTGTACAGGACATCAAATAGAAGCCAAGGAACAACAACCAATGTTTCTAAATGATAAAGTTACATTTTTTGGCATTTTATGGAAATTAAATTGGAATTCCGCCAGTTATGCCTGTGTTATCGCCTGCCACGGACCAAGCAGGACAGCTTGGTACGGAGCCGGTACCGAATCACATGATATTTGTCCGAGACATTAAACACGACCTAAGGAACAGTAATCGNATAACCAATGCTTCGAAATGATCAAGTTACATTTTTTGGCATTTTATGGAAATTAAATTGGAATTCCGCCAGTCATGCCTATGTTATCGCCTGCCATGGTCCAAGCAGGACACCTTGGTATAGAGCCAGTACCGGATCGCATGATATTTGTCCCGGACAGAAAATACGACCCAAGGAACCATAACCAAGGCTTCGAAATGATCAAGTTACATTTTTTGGAATTTTATGGCAATTAAACTGGAATTCTGCCAGTCGTGCTTGTATTATCGCCTGCCATGGTCCAGGCCGGATACCTTGGTACGGAGCGGGTACCGGATCGCATGATATTTGTTAGAGACATCAAAATACGACCTTAGGAAGCATAACCAATGCTTTGAAATGATCAAGTTACATTTTTCGGCATTTTATGACAATGAAACTGGAATTTCGCTAGTCGTGCCTGTATTATCGCCTGCCATAGTCCAGGCCCGACGCCTTGGTACGGAGCCGAGCAAGATACTTTTTCGGGACATCAAATACGACCGAAGGAACCATATACAACGCTTCGAAATGATCAAGTTACATTTTTTTGGCATTTTATGGAAATTAAACTAGAATTCCGCCAATCGTACCTGTATTATCGCCTGCCATGGTCCAGACCGGACGCCTTGGTACTGAGCCAGTACCCGATCACATGATATTTCTCCTGGACATCAAATACGACCCAAGGAACCATAACCAACGCTTCGAAATGATCAAGGTACATTTTTTTTAGCATTTTGTGGCAATTAAACTGGAATTCTGCCAGTCGTGCATGTATTATCGCCTGCCATGGTCCAGGCCGGACGACTTGGTACGGTGCCGGTACCGGATCGCATGATATTTGTCCAGGACAGAAAATACGTCCCAAGGAACCATAACCAACGCTTCGAAATGATCAAGTTACATTTTTTGGCATTCTATGGAAATTAAACTGGAATTCCGCTAGTCGTGCCTATATTATTGTCTGCCATAGTTCAGGCCGGACACCTTGGTAAGGATCCGTACTGGATCGCATTATATTTGTTTGGGACATCAAATACGACCCAAGGAACCCTAACCAACGCTTCAAAGTTATCAAGTTACATTTTTTCGCATTTTATGGCAATTAAACTGGAATTCTGCTAGTCATGCCTGTATTTTGCCTACCATGGTTCCAGACGCCTTGGTATGGAGACGGTACCGGATCTCATGATATTTTTCCGGGACGTCAAATACGACCCAAGGACCTAACCAAAGCTTCGAAATGATCAAGTTTCATTTTTGGCATTTTGTAGTAATTAAACCGAAATTCCGCCAGTCGTGCATGTATTATCGCCTCCCATGTTCCAGGCTGGACGTCTTGGTATGGAGTCGAAACCGGATCGCATGATATTTGTCCGAGACGTCAAATACGACCCAAGGAACCATAACCAGTGCTTTGAAATGATCAAGTTACATTTTTTTGCATTTTATTGCAATTAAACTGGAATTCCGCCAGTCGTGCCTGTATTATCGCCTGCCATGGTCCAAGTCGGACTCCTTGGTACGGCGCCGGTACCGGATCACATGATATTGGTACGGGACATCAAATACGACCCAAGGAACAACAATCAATGCTTTAAAATGATCAAGTTACATTTTTGGCATTTTTTGGCAATTAAACTGGAATTCCGCCAGTCGTGCCTATATTATCGCGTGCCACGGTCCAGACTGGACGCCTTGATATGGAGTCGGTACCGGATCGCAAGATATTTTTACGGGACATGAAATACGACCCAAGGAACCATAACCATCGCTTCGAAATGATCAAGTTACATTCTTTGGCATTTTATAGTAATTAAACCGAAATTCTACCAGTCGTGCCTGTATTATCACCTGCCATGGTCCACGCTGGAAGTCTAGGTTCGGAGCCGGTATCGGATCGCATAATATTTGTCCGAGACATCACATACGACCCAAGGAACCATATCCAACACTTCGAAATGATCAAATTACATTTTTTGGCATTCTATGACAATTAAAATGGAATTCTGCCAGTCGTGCCTGTATTATCGTCCGCCATAGTCCAGGTCGGACGCCTTGGTATGGAGCCGGTTCCGAATCGCATGATATTTGTCTGGGATAGCAAATATGACCCAAGGAACCATAACCAACACATCGAAATGATCAAGTTACATTTTTTGGCATTTTATAGTAATTAAACAAAAATTCTGCCAGTCGTGCCTGTATTATCACCTGCCATGGTCCAGGCTGGATGTCATGGTACGGAGCCGGTACCGGATCACATAATATTTGTCCGAGACATCACATACGATCCAAGGAACCATAACCAACACTTCGAAATGATCAAGTTACATTTTTTGGCATTCTATGGCAATTAAAATAGAATTTCGCCAGTCGTGCATGTATTATCGCCTGCCATAGTCCAGGTCGGACGCCTTGGTACGGAGCCTGTTCTGAATCGCATGATATTTGTCCGGGACGGCAAATACGACCCAAGAAATCATAACCAACACTTTGAAATGATCAAGTTACATTTTTTGGCATTTTATGGTAATTAAACTGGAATTCCGCCAGTCGTGCCTGTATTATTGCCTGCCATGGTCCATGCCGGATACCTTGGTACGGAGGTGGTACCGGTTCGCATGATATTTGTCCGGAACATCAAATACGAGCTTAGGAACCATAACCAACGCTTCAAAATGATCAAGTTACATTTTTCGGCATTTTATGACAATGAAACTGGAATTTCGCTAGTCGTGCCTGTATTATCGTCTGCCATGGTCCAGGCCGGACTCCTTGGTATAGAGTCGGTACCGGATCACATGATATTTTTACGGGACATCAAATAGGACCCAAGGAACAACAACCAACACTTCGAAATGATCAAATTACTTATTTTGGAATTTTAAGGAAATTAAATTGGAATTCCGCCAGTCATGCCTGTGTTATCGCCTGCCATGGTCTAGGCCGGACACCATGGTATGGAGCCGGTACCGGATGACATGATATTTTTCCCGGACAGCAAATACGACCCAAGGAACCATAACCAAGGCTTCGAAATGATCAAGTTATATTTTTTTGGCATTTTTTGGCAATTAAATTGGAATTCCGCCAATCGTGCCTATATTATCACCTGCCATGGTCCATGCCGGATACTTTGGTACGGAGCCGGTACTAGTTTGCATGATATTTGTCCGGGACATCAAATACGACCTTACGAACCATAACCAACGCTTCAAAATGATCAAGTTACATTTTTCGGCATTTTATGACAATGAAACTGGAATTTCGCTAGTCGTGCCTGTATTATCGCCTTCCACAGTCCAGGACGGACGCCTTGGTACGAATCCGGTACCGGCTCCGTACCAAGGCGTCTGGCCTGAACCATGGTAGGCAATAATACAGGCACGACTAGCGGAATTCCAGTTTAATTGCGATAAAATGCCAAAAAATGTAACTTGAGCATTTTGAAGTGTTGGTTACGGTTCCTTGGGTCGTATTTACTGTCTCGGAAAAATATCATGCGATTCGGTACCGGCACCGCACCAAGTCGTCCGGCCTGGACCATGGCAGGCAATAATATAGGCACGACTGGCGGAATTCTAGTTTAGTTGCCATAAAATGCCAAACAATGTAACTTGATCATTTCGAAGCGTTGCTTATGGTTACTTGGGTCGTATTTGCTGTCCCGGACAAATATCATGCGATTCGGAACCGGCTCTGTACCAAAGCGTCCGACCTGGACTATGGCAGACGATAATACAGGCACGACTGGCGGAATTCCATTTTAATTGCCATAGAATGCCAAAAAATGTAACTTGATCATTTCGAAGTGATGGTTATGGTTCCTTGGGTCGTATGTGATGTCTCAGACAAATATTATGCGATCCGATACCGGCTCCGTACCAAGGCGTCCGGCCTGGACCATGGCAGGCGATAATAAAGGCATGACTTGCGGAATTCCAATTTAATTTCCATAAAATGCCAAAAAATGTAACTTGATCATTTTGAAGCGTTGGTTATGGTTCCTTGGGTCGTATTTGGTGTCCCGGAAAAATATAATATGATCCAGTACCGGCTCCGTATGAAGGCATCCGGCCTGGACTATGGCAGGCGATAGTACAGGCACGACTAGCGAAATTCTAGTTTCATTGTCATAAAATGCCGAAAAATGTAACTTGATCATTTATAAGCATTGGTTATGGTTCCTAAGCTATTATTTGATGTTCCGTACAAATATCATGCGACCTGGTACCGGCTCCGTACCAAGGTATCCGGCCTGGACCATGGCTGGCGATATTAAAGGCACGACTAGCGGAATTCCAATTTAATTGCCATAAAATGCCAAAAATATAACTTGATCACTTCGAAGCCTTGGTTATGGTTCCTTGGGTCGTATTTGCTGTCCAGGACAAATATCATGCAATCCGGTACTGGCTCCGTACCAAGGCGTCCGGCCTGGACCATGGCAGGCAATAATAAAGGCATGACTTGCAGAATTCAAATTTAATTTCCATAAAATTTCAAAAAATATAACATGATCATTTTGAAGCGTTGGTTATGGTTCCTTGGGACGTATTTGATGTCCCGGACAAATATCATGTGAACTGGTACCGACTCTGTACCAAGGTATCCGGCATGGACCATGGTAGGCAATAATACAGGCACGACTGGCGGAATTCCAATTTAATTGCCATAAAATGCAAAAAAATATAACTTGATCATTTCATAACCTTGGTTATTGTTCCTTGGGTCGTATTTGCTGTCCGGGACAAATATCATGTGATCCGGTACCGGATCCATACCATGGTGTCCAGCCTAGACCATGGAAGGCGATAACACAGGCATGACTGGCGGAATTCTAATTTAATTTCCTTAAAATGCCAAAAAATGTAACTTGATCATTTCGAAGTGTTGGTTGTTGTTACTTGGGTCCTATTTGATTTCCCGTACAAATATCATGTGATCCAGTACCGGCTCCGTACCAAGGAGTCCGGCCCTGAACATGGCAGGCAATAATACAGGCAGGACTGGCGGAATTCTAGTTTAATTGCCATAAAATGCAAAAATATGTAACTTGATCATTTTGAAGCGTTGGTTGTTGTTACTTGGGTCGTATTTTATGTCCCGTACAAATATCATTTGATCCAGTACCGGCTCCGTACCAAGGAGTCTGGCCTGGACCATGGCAGGCGATAATACAGGCACGACTTGCGGAATTCCAGTTTAATTGCCATAAAATGCCAAAAAATGAAACTTGATCATTTGGAAGTGTTGGTTATGGTTCCTTGGGTCATATTTGATGTGCCAAAAAAATATCATGAGCACCGGTACCGGCTCCGTACCAAAGCTTCTGGCCTGAACTATGGCAGACAATAATATAGGCACGACTGGCGGAATTCCAGTTTAATTGCCATAGAATGCCAAAAAATGTAACTTGATCATTTCGAAACGTTGGTCATGGTTCCTTGGGTCGTATTTGCTGTCCCAGAAAAATATCGTGCGATCCGGTACCGACACCGTGCCAAGCCGTCCGACCTGGACCATGGCAGGCGATAATACAGGCACGACTAGCAGAATTCCAGTTTAATTGCCACAAAATGCTAAAAAATGTAACTTGAACGCTTCGAAGCGTTAGTTATGGTTCCTTGGTTCGTATTTGATGTCCCGGAGAAATATCATGCAATCGGGTACCGACTCAGTACCAAGGCGTCCGGCCTGGACCATGGCAAGCGTTAATACAGGCACGAGTGACGGAATTCCAGTTTAATTGCCATAAAATGCTAAAAAATGTATCTTTATCATTTTGAAGCGTTGGTTATGGTTCCTTGGGTCGTATTTGATGTGCCGGAGAAGTACCATGCTATCTGGTACCGGATCCGTACCAAGGTCTCCGGCCTGGACTATGGCATGCAATAATACAGGCACGACTAGCGAAATTCCAGTTTCATTGTCATAAAATGCCGAAAAATGTAACTTGATCATTTTGAAGCGTTGGTTATGGTTCCTAAGGTCGTATTTGATGTCCCGGGAAAATATCATGCAAACTGGTACCGGCTACGTACCAAGGTATCCGGCATGGACCATGGCAGGCGATAATACAATCACGATTGGCGGAATTCCAATTTAATTGCCATAAAATGCCAAAAAATATAACTTGATCATTTCGAAGCCTTGGTTATGGTTCCTTGGGTCGTATTTGCTGTCCCGGGAAACTATCATGCGATCCGGTACCGGCTCCGTACCAAGGCGTCTGGCCTGAACAATGGCAGGCAATAATACAGGCACAACTAGCGAATTCCAGTTTAATTGCCATAAAATGACAAAAAAAGTAACTTGATCCTTTCGAAGCGTTGGTTGTTGTTCCTTGGGTATTATTTGATGTCCGTNGGCGTCCGGCCTGAACTATGGCAGGCGATAATACAGGCACGACTAGCGAAATTCCAGTTTCATTGTCATAAAATGCCGAAAAATGTAACTTGTTCATTTTGAAGCGTTGGTTATGGTTCCTAAGCTCGTATTTGATGTCCCGGACAAATATCATGTGAACCGGTACCATCTCCATACCAAGGTATCCGGCATGGACCATGGCAGGAAATAATACAAGCACGACTGGCGGAATTCCAGTTTAATTACGATAAAATGCCAAAAAATGTAACTTGATCATTTCGAAGTGTTGGTTATGGTTTCTTGGGTCGTATTTGCTGTCCCAGACAAATAGCATGCGATTCGGAACCGGCTCCGTACCAAGGCGTCCGACCTGGACTATGGCAGGCGATAATACAGGCACGACTGACGGAATTCCATTTTAATTGCCATAGAATGCCAAAAAATGTAACTTGATCATTTCGAAGTGTTGGTTATGGTTTCTTGGGTCGTATTTGCTGTCCCAGACAAATAGCATGCGATTCGGAACCGGCTCCGTACCAAGGCGTCCGACCTGGACTATGGCAGGCGATAATACAGGCACGACTGACGGAATTCCTCTTTAATTGCCATAGAATGCCAAAAAATGTAACTTGATCATTTCGAAGTGTTGGTTATGGTTTCTTGGGTCGTATTTGCTGTCCCAGACAAATAGCATGCGATTCGGAACCGGCTCCGTACCAAGGCGTCCGACCTGGACTATGGCAGGCGATAATACAGGCACGACTGACGGAATTCCTCTTTAATTGCCATAGAATGCCAAAAAATGTAACTTGATCATTTCGAAGTGTTGGTTATGGTTTCTTGGGTCGTATTTGCTGTCCCAGACAAATAGCATGCGATTCGGAACCGGCTCCGTACCAAGGCGTCCGACCTGGACTATGGCAGGCGATAATACAGGCACGACTGACGGAATTCCTCTTTAATTGCCATAGAATGCCAAAAAATGTAACTTGATCATTTCGAAGTGTTGGTTATGGTTCCTTGGGTCGTATTTGCTGTCCTGGAAAAATATCATGCGATTCAGAACCGGCTCCGTACCAAGGAGTCCGACCTGGACAATGGCAGGCGATAATACAGGCACGACTGGCGAAATTCCATTTTAATTGCCATAGACTGCCAAAAAATGTAACTTGATCATTTCGCAGTGTTGGTTATGGTTCCTTGGGTTGTATGTGATGTCTAGGAAAAATATTATGTGATCCGGTACCGGCTCCGTACCAAGGTGTCCTGCTTGGACCATGGCAGGCGATAACACA
>ML422142.1:16912-30757 GCA_005239525.1 Nicotiana knightiana | reverse complement strand
AACTTCAGCATACGGGGCTGAAGTTCCCCAGTTTACAAAGATAGAACTGAAGTTTTGTCTTTGTAAATGGGGAACTTCAGCCCCGTATGCTGAAGTTGTTGTCTTTATAAGTTGGGAACTTCAGCTCTAGAGCTGAAGTTTGTAACTGGAAAACTTCAGCTCTAGAGACTTCAGCCTCGAAAGCTGAAGTTTTGTCTTTATAACTGGCGAACTTCAGCTTAACTGGTGAACTTTAGCTCAGCGAGGGAAAGGGGAGCTGAAGTTATTTAAAAAGTGGGTACAAGTTAAAAGTTTTTAAAAAAGCGGGTATAAGTTAAATGGGGGCGACCAAATAGGATGTCCCGCGTAATTTTTACAGTATAAGTGTATTAATTGTATTTAGCTTGTAGATTGAAAATTACACGAAGTATAAGTGTATTAATAATATATATGTAAGTAATGTTGGTGATTGATTAGTCTGTATACATTGATGATAACACTAATGAGTGAACTAATGGTATCCTTACATAAGTAACATTAGTAATTGATTAGCCGATACATTGATAATTATACACAAAATGAAAGTGTATTAATGATATTTGTGAGAAATATCTTTAGTGGTATCATTAAGTAATATTAGTGGTATCCTGTAGTAACGCTAGTGATTCATTAGCCTATACATTGATAATTATACTAATTAAGTTTGTATTAATATAGTATTAAAAACTATTACTGATTCATTAGCTTATGCATTAAGAATTATACTAAGTAGAACTGTATTATTAATAAAATGTTAGCGATTTATTAGCTTATAAATTGATAATTACATAAACCATATGCATATTAGTGGTATGCTTAGGTAATATTAATAATTGATTAGCCTATCAATTAGTCATTATACTGATTAAGTAAAAGTTTATCAGTAATAATATTAAGAACTATTACTAATTGATTAGCTTATACCTGAGAATTATACTAAGCAGAAGTGTATTAGCAATATCAGTAAGAAATGTTAGCGATTAATTTGGTTCTAAATTGATAATTACAAAAAGCAGATACGTATTAGTGATATTCTTAAGTAATATTAGTGATTGATTAGCCCAAGTAAAAGTGAATTTGTAGTATCCTTAACTACATTGATTAACTTAAGTAACATTAACAATTGATTATCATACACATTGGTAATATACTAAGTGAACGTGTATTAGTTGTATTTAGCTTGTAGATTGATAATTACAAGAAGTATAAGTGTATTAATAATATATTTGTAAGTAATGTCAGTGATTGATATATTAGCATGTATACATTGATAATAACTCTAAGTATTAGTGAACTAGCTAGTGGCATCCTTATATAAGTAATGTTAGTGATTGATTAGCATATGCATTGATAATTATTTAAATGGAAGTGTATTGATACTATTTGTGAGAAATGTTAGTGATTGCTTATCTCTAAATTGATAATTAAAGTAAGTAGAGATTTATTAGTGGTTTGGTTAAGTAATGTTAATAATTGATTAGCCTATATATTGACAACTAAAGTAAATAAAACTATATTAGCAATATCGTTAAGTAATATTAATAATTTATTAGGCAATTCATTGTAATTACATTAAGTATAGAAGTGTAATAGTTACAATTAGCTTATAGATATTGATAATTACACTAAGTAGAAGTGTATGCACTAATGATATATCCTTAAGTAATGTTAGTGATGCACTAGCCTATACATTGATAATTACACACTAGGTCGAAGTTATTAATGGTATACTGACAAATATTGGTAATTTTTTAATTATCTTAAATTGACAACGAAAGCAAATAAAACTATATTAACAATATCGTTAATTAATATTAATAATTTATTAGGCAATTCATTGGTAATTACATTAAGTATAGAAGTGTAATAGTTACAATTAGCTTATAGATATTGATAATTACACTAAGTAGAAGTGTACGGACTAATGATATATCCTTAAGTAATGTTAGTCATGCACTAGCCTATACATTGATAATTACACACTAGGTAGAAGTTATTAATGGTATACTGACAAATATTGGTAATTTTTTAATTATCTTAAATTGACAATTGATAAACATTATAGGAATCAGTACTGTTTAGTCCAAAGTCATTGCATTGCCTTAAAATAGTGTTATTCAATTCTAACTCTTCGTTTATTTTTTTCACTTCTCTTTTGTGGATTACAAGGTATTGGGACATTCACCACGTACAAAATGAGGACATTGAGGAGATGCGGCGAACAATTCAACAACTTTCTAGGAACTATGCGAATGAACGAGAAAAAAGAAAGCATGAAGAGAAAATTAGAGACGCACTTAGGAATGACATCGACTCCCTTAGAGCTCAAATGAACCACTTAATCAGCCTGCCCCGCTCTTCGCCAAAAAGCCACATTTATGAAGAGGATGAAAGTGATGGAAATAATACAAATGATAAAGAAGATGAGGGGGAACCCGAAGATGAGTGATTTTGTGTTTGGTGGATTGTTGTTTAGTTGGATATTAACTTTGAATGATACATTTTGATGTTTGGTTGGATAGTTTTGATTTTGATGGGATAATTTGGATGTTTTATGTGATGATTGGTTGGATAGTTTTGATTTTGATGGGAAAAGTTGGATGTTTTATGGGATAATTTGAATGTTTTGATATAGTTTAATTTTGTTGTTGTGAAGTTGAGTTTTATTGTGGTTGCATTTCAGTTTGTATTGTAATATTCTGGCTGGAAGGTGGTGCAACAAAAAATAGGCATTGCCTGCCAAAAATGTACCAGATTTACCGAGGGACTTACAAGGGAGTCCGTCGGTAGAATTGAACCAAAATTTCAGATTTTGTTGAAAATATCGACGGATAGCCGTCGAAACTTCAATTTATTCATATTTTTAATTTTTATATTACTAAATTAAAATTCTAAACTTACCGATGGTGTCCGTCGGTAATATTAAATTATTATTTTTAATTTACCGATGGATGTCCATCGGTAATGATATTATTAATAATATATCATTTTATAATATACCGACGGAATTAAGTAAAATTATTTGGTCAGAAATGTACCGATGATTTTCCGATGGGCTCCGTCGGTAGGATTCTGTCGGTATATTTTACCGAGGAAGAATTTACTTACCAACCACTTACCGACGGATTTCCGTTGGTAAATCCTTGTTACCGACTACTTCCGTCGGTAATTTGCGTCGGTAAACAGGTGAATTTTAGTAGTGAGGTGAGTTGCCTAACCTTGAGGTGTTGAAGTTGATGTGGGATGCTTGTACAGGCGATGAATGGACTCCAATTGCAGGGGGATTTACTCGGTTGAAGCTTTTGCGAATTCGGAGTAATAGACTCAAATACTGGAAAGCCACGGATGAGAGTTTTCCTGTCCTTGAGCAACTCTTGATTATAAATTGTCGTAAGTTGGAAAACATACCCATTGAGTTTGCAGATATCTACACACTACGTCAAATTGTGTTACAAGGTAAACGTAAGCCCGGACTCGAGGCTTCTGCAAGAATTCGACGAGAACAAGAAGGCATGGGAAACAAACCTGTGCATGTTCGTATCGTAGAACAACATTCAGGTGAGTATAACATACATGAACTTCTCATAGTTGCTTATGACATTTGAGCATATAATTTATTAAGGTTGCACTCATTTCTCATTTCCACAACGTTATAATTACTCGTTCAGTTGCAGTTCTTTTGCTTGCTTCTTCTTGATAATTGAATAAAAAATATTGAGAAGGGTGACTATCAATACGTAGTCGTAAAAAAAAAAGTATTTTCTTTGGTAGTGACCAAAATAATTATTGAGATTAGTAAAATAGTTCAAATATGGCCCTGAATGTCCTCATTATGAGTAGCTGTAGGTGAAATTGGCATGTGATTCTTACACAAAGGCTTGCATTGTAGTCAAATAACTCATTATTACTTTGGAGGCTTCACTTGTATTTTTAAAAACTTAAGTTGTTTTATTTGGAAGCTTCTTAGGAGACCTTTTACAAGAATTCATGTGACATACCCCCTTCTGTCTCAACTTATGTAACACTCTTCCCTTTTTAGTCGATCGTGAAGAGAATGACATATTTTTATATTTAGTAACAATTTAACTTTAAACTTATTATTTTACTCATGTGTGATTAGAATTCATGGTTTAACGCATTATGTGCCTTACATTTTATGTGCGTTAATGATAAAAATACACTTCGTATGTGCATAATGAAGTCTATTTCATGTGTAGGTGAATTGGAGATGGAAGCTGAGCTAAATGGATGCATAAACGTCAAAAATACGCTCAAGAGTCAAAAAGGAGTGAACCCGGCTATAGTTGGGCATTTGAGCTGTAAAGCCTGGTCATACCAGGCTTTAGCCGGGCGTTTGGGCTGTAAAGCCTGGTAAGACCAGGCGTTTAAGGGGCGTTTGAGCCATAAAGCCAGGCCTGGCCTGGCCAAGCGTTAGCCAGGCGTTTGGCCTGTAACGCCTGGTCCTTGGTCCGGCCCAGTCCGAGTTTTGAAGATTTTAAGTGTTTTCCGGTTTGACAAGAAGTATCCTACATGTTTAGAGTTTGTCCCAAACATATAAATAGACCTAAAAACACAACTTTGAAGGACTTATGCCATTAGAGACAAGAGAAACTTGTGGAATACTACTCAGCAAAGCAAAACATTGATTTTTACATCCTTTATTCATTACTCTGTAATTTAATTATGCAAGTTATTTTGGATTTGATTATTATGAGCATGAGTAGCCAATTTCTTTAATCTAGGTTTTGGTGGAACCCGTTGGGGGATGAACTTATTGTGATATTAATATAGTTTGGTTGATTGTTAATCTCTATTTGTTCAACTACGTTCTTGTTGTAGTTAATTGAAAGGATCCTCAATTAGCTGTGCCTATTTATTATGTATCTACTTGAGAGAGAGTGCATATTTAGGTAGTTGTTTGAACAACATCACTCCCGGAGTATAGACGAAAGTCATAACCGAGGGTTTAGAGGTTGGATTAGAGATAACGATACCTCGGGTGCAATCTAAAGTGAACTGTAATGCAATCTAGCTAGCGTAACTTGAGAGAGTGCGTCTAGTAAATTATCATAATTACTTGAGAGAGATTTATGGTAGCTAGAGTGTTCATGATTGATAGAGACAACTAATCAAACTATAGGAAGTATCCAAGAAAGAAGTTCACCGACGGGGGAAACCATAACCTTAGACCTTTATTCTAATTGTTTACACCGCATTGTTAGTTAATCTTTAGTTTATTAATTTTGTTCAGTAGAAGTAGTAAAACATTACCAATTGATATTCAAAATTCTTGAGAAAGTTGATTAAGTAAAAGTTTCATATTCTGACGGCTTGCTTGATACGTTAATTCCCTGTGGGATCGACTCTGGGCTTAATACCCCAGATTATATTTGCAACGCCCGCTTAGTCTTTTATTAGACATAGTTGAGCGTGATCAAATTTTGGCGCCTTTGCCGGGGTATTAATGGTGTTATCAATTGGAGTGGGAAGAAATACAAAATTCTGAAATATAGTCAATTTTCTTCCATTTTTATTTATACATTGAAAGTTTAACGTTTGCTAACTTGGTTGTACAGGTGCATGCCTAGAAACTCATCGAGAACTGGTGAAGTACTTGAAGCCTTATCAGACCCCGAGAAAGTTTTCAAGGCCCTAAACCGGGCTAACCGGAAAAGCAAACAGCAACCATCAATTGAACAACTTGAACCCGACATGGAAGATCCAAACAACAGAAACATCAATGGGGATGATGTGGTAGACCCAGTCGCTCAAATAGGGGCAGAGTCTCCTTTATATGACTGGGCACAACCCACGACAGAGAATTTGACCACTGCGATACTAGTCCCTCAAATACAGGCCGAGTCCTTCCAAATTACAAATAATTGCTGCACTTGTTGCAGAACAAGGGACTATTCTCAGGGTCATACATCAAAGACCCCCAGCAGCATTTGAAGAACTTCCTGTCAATTTGCAAAACACAGAGGCAACCAAACGTCACTCAGGAGGCAATAAAACTGTTGTTGTTTCCATTCTCAGTGACTGGAGCAGCCCAGACTTGGTTAAACTCACTCCCCATCAACTCCATTACCACATGGGAGGAGTTAGTTAAGCAGTTCGTGAACAAGTTTCATCCACCCAATAAGACTGCTCAACAAATTGATGAAATCTTGAGCTTCAGACAGAAACCAGTTGAAACATTGCAGGAGACATGGGAAAGATTTAAGGGAATGCTGGTTATCTGTCCACACCATGGTATTCCGGAACAGATGTTGGGGCATCGTTTTTATATGGGTCTGGATGATATTGTTAAGGAAAATGTTGATGCTTCAGCTGGTGGAGCATTCTTGAGAAAAACGTGGAGAGAAAGTCAGATCTTGCTTGATAAAATGGCACAGAATTCAGGATGGACAACAAGGAATGCACCCATTACTCCTGTAGTTCACTCAGTGCCATTCCACCCATCCAATACTATTGCAGAGAACGTGGCCACCTTGATAACACAGATGGGCATACTAACTAAGAAGGTGGAAGAATCAGGGCAAAAGCAGCAGGTACACATCGTAGATACAACCAATGGGGGCTCATGCACATCTTGCATTAGCCAACCATTTGGTAACCAGTGGAATGCAGAATGTGATCACCCTCTTTATCCAGAAAACATGAATTATGTGTCAAATTATGGAACCCAGAGACAAGGGGGCAGAACTGGGGTCAGCAAGTTCAACCGTATAGACCACCTCACCAACAAAAAAATAGTGGAAACATGGGTGTCATGAGACCACAAGGTAATGCATCACCATATCAGAGGCCACAAGGTTATAACCATCAGAATCAACAACAAGCATACTCCCCTCCTCAGCATCAATAGGGGGAAGGCAAGAAGATGGGTTCTCCAGGTTAGAAGCTATGATGCAGCAGGTTACTGGGTGAAATGCTAAGATCAGCGAAAGAGTAGATGCCCATGACGCAGCCATTAAAAATATCGAGGTGCAGCTGGGGCATATTTCAAATGCAGTTAATAATCGTCCTCACGGAACTTTACCTGCCGATACTCAGGTGAATCCAAGGGACCAGGGCCCAAAGCATTTAATGGCAGTGAGTCTACGCAATGGCAGAGACCTGGACCTGGAACAAGAGATGAGGCATGAAAGTAGACAGACAGATACATTGGTGCAGGTGCCTATTGAAATTGATGACTCGACTCCTTTGACCAAGGGCACAGTGCAGCCAGCTGAAGGAGAATCTAATAAGCAAGGTGAAGCTGAGAAAGAACTTGAGGAAATCACAGAGCCAGCAGTTGAGGTGGTGGTGGAAAAGGAAAAAGAACAGATAACAGGAAAGAAGAGATCACCAGCTCCATTCCCTCAAAGGCTGGCAAAATATCAAAAGGATGAGCAGTATAAGAAATTCTTGGACATGCTAAAGCAAATACAGGTAAATATCCCATTGATTGATGCATTGAAGGAAATGCCAGGTTATGCTAAAATGATGAAGGGATGTCCAGAAAATTTGACTTCCAAGATCTGGCTACAGTCACCCTTACTCAGATTTGTAGTGCGGTGGTGACGCGTCCTATTGCTGAAAAGTTGTCTGACCCAGGGAGTTTTACAATTCCTTTTACCATTGGCAACTTAGCTTTCGCCAAATCTCTATGTGACTTGGGGGCCAACATTAATCTGATGCCGCTGGCCATATATAAAAGACTGGGTATTGGTAGAGCCAGACCCACCTCCATGCTGCTGCAACTTGCTGTAGGACGGTGAAGAGACCGTCGGGTATTATGGACGATGTGTTAGTGCAAGTGGGGAAATTTGTGTTCCCTGCTGACTTTGTGATCCTAGACTGCCGGGTAGATGAGGAAATTCCCATAATCTTGGGAAGGCCACTTTTGGCCACAGGCAGAGCCCTCATAGATTGTGAGACTGGTGAGCTTAAGATGAGGCTCAATGATGAAGAAATCATGTTCAATGTGCAGAAGTCTATGAGGCAACCAAGTGAGTTCTCCAACTGCTCTCTTATTGATGCCGTGAACGTGATCCTGGAAGAAGATGATGTGTCCCTAACTGTTGGGGACCCTTTGGCTGCATGTTTGATGAACTTAGATGATATGAAAAGTGAGGAGCTAGCAGAATGGATATTAGCATTGGAAGGAAAAGGGACATGGTCGAGGGCTCTCGAAATTGAACCATTACACTTGGATAAGAGAGAAATCCCATCAGCCAAGCCCTCAGTTGAAGTACCACCCAAGTTAGAGCTGAAGCCTTTACCAGCGCACCTCAGGTATGCATTTCTTGGACCTAACTCTACATTACCTGTTATTATTTCATCTGGGTTGTTAGATGTGCAGGAACAACAATTGTTACAGGTACTTTCAGAATGCAAGACTGCCATTGGTTGGACGATGGCAGATATCAAAGGGATCAGCCCAGCCTATTGCATGCACAAGATTCTCCTGGAAGAGGGACATAGACCTTCTAGGGAACATCAAAGGCGGTTGAACCCAAATATGAAGGAAGTGGTGAATAAAGAAGTTATAAAGTGGTTAGATGCGGGAATCATCTTCCCCATCTCTGACAGCAGATGGGTTAGCCCAGTACAGTGTGTACCAAAGAAGGGTGGTATGACAGTGGTAAGGAATGATAAAAACGAGCTGATATCCACTAGAACTGTCACGGGTTGGAGAATATGCATGGATTACAGAAAGTTGAACCTAGCCACCCGCAAAGACCACTTCCCACTTCCCTTCATTGATCATATGCTCGACCGGCTAGCAGGGAGGTCTCATTTTTGTTTCCTTCACGGGTATTCGGGGTACAACCAGATTTCTATTGCCCCGGAGGATAGGGAAAAGACCTCCTTCACATGCCCTTATGGGGTATTTGCCTTCAGAAGGATGCCATTTGGCCTCTGCAATGCACCTACAACATTCTAACGGTGCATGATGGCCATTTTCAAAGACATGGTAGAGGATATTATGGAGGTCTTCATGGACGATTCCTCAGTGATGGGAAATTCTTTTGATGAATGCCTAGCAAATTTAAACTGTGTAATAAAGAGGTGCATCGATACGAACCTAGTGCTGAATTGGGAGAAGTGCCACTTCATGGTACAAGAAGGAATCGTCTTGGGACATTTGGTTTCGAGTAAAGGTATTCAAGTGGACAGAGCCAAGGTAGAATCGATTGAAAAACTCCCTCCACCCACGTCAGTTAAAGCTATTCGTAGCTTCCTGGGACACGCCGGATTCTACCTGCGATTCATCCATAATTTCTCCAAAATTGCCAACCCTTTCTGTAAGTTACTAGAAAAAGATAACCCATTGGTGTTTTATGATGATTGCAAGGTAGCTTTTGAGGAGCTAAAGAAGCGGTTAGTCACTGCACCGATTATAGTTGCCCCCAACTGGGAGCAAATGTTCGAACTCATGTGTGACGCTAGTGACTATGCTGTGGGAGCCGTGTTGGGCCAGCAAAAAGATAAGGTAATGAACCCAATTTACTACGCAAGTAGGACATTGAGTGGAGCTCAGCTGAATTACATGGTAACAGAAAAAGAAATGTTGGATGTAGTGTTTGAATTTGACAAGTTAAGGTCTTACCTGATCGGGTCGAAAGTGATCGTGTAGACTGATCACGCAGCCATTCGGTACTTGGTCGAGAAAAGAGAGTCTAAGTTGAACCTAATTCGTTGGGTGCTTCTTTTGCAAGAGTTTGACTTGGAGATTCGTGACCGTAAGGGAACGGAGAACCAAGTCGCTGATCATTTATCACGCCTTGAAGGTGCTGAAAAGGCACCTGAGTCTGAGGATATTCTGGAAACCTTTCCAGATGAGCAGCTGCTGGGCACAAGTGTGGGAGCGGCACCATGGTACGCAGATATTGCTAATTACCTGGCATGCGACATCGACCCTTATGATCTCTCTTCTGTGCAAAAGAAAATATTTTACCGTGATAGCCGTAATTACTATTGGGATGAAACTCATTTGTTTAAAATTTGCATTGATAACATGATCCGGAGGTGCGTCCCCGAGATAGAACAATTTGCTATTTTGCAGGCTTGTCACGCAGCTCCCTATGGAGGACATTTCGGAGGAGTCCGAACAGCAGCTAAAGTGTTGGAGGCCGGGTTTTATGGGCCCACTGTGTTCATAGATGCTCATCAATGGGTGAAGGGATGTAATGAATGCCAAAGGACGGGGAACATATCCCGTCGTCATGAGATGCCCATGAATCCGATACAAGAGGTAGAAGTGTTTGATGTTTGGGGTATAGATTTCATGGGCCCTTTTGTCAGCTTCTACGACAATAAGTACATACTTGTTGCTGTAGATTACATGTCCAAATGGGTAGGAGCTTCAACATTCCCCACCAATGATGCACGAGTGGTGGTGGGGTTCTTAAATAAGAATATATTCACCCGTTTTGGACCCCAAGGGCCATTATTAGTGACGGAGACACTCATTTCTGCAACCGTGTCTTCGAAAAGTTTCTTGCTAAATATGATGTACGTCACAAGGTAGAAACCCTGTATCACCCCCCAAATTAGCGGGCAGGTTGAGGTATCCAACCGTGAAATAAAGAGTGTGCTGACCAAAACAGTTAACGCCACAAGAACTGATCGGGCGAAGAAACTTGATGATGCACTCTGGGCCTCTAGAACCGCATTCAATACACCTGGTATGTCTCAATACAAGTTGGTATTTGTAAGGCCTGTCACCTGCCCGTGGAATTAGAACATCGAGCTTGGTGGGCATTGACTCGATACTGCTGGAGAAAATTGAGTCACAAAGTTACATGAGTTGGAAGAGTTCAGAAAACATGCATTTGAAAGCACCAGGTTGTATAAGGAACGAATGAAAAGTTTCCATGATAAAAACATTGTGGACCGAGATTTCAGACCAGGGGACAAGGTATTGCTTTATAATTCAAGATTAAGACTGTTCCCGGGTAAGCTCAAGTCCCGATGGTCTGGCCCCTTTAAGGTGGTCAACGTATTTCCTTATGGTGCGGTAGAAATTACTGGTGAGGATGGGTCTAACGCCTTCAAGGTCAATGGACAACGATTAAAAAGGTATGTGGGAATGAATGAAGCCAGTGTGCTGGCTATTGTGCATCTGGTTGAACCTAAAAGATTGAACGATCCTTAAATTGCGTTCATTCTGCGTCGTGTCGCGACGTTAAATCAGGCGCTTCATAGGAGGCAACCTATTGACTTGTTGTAATTGTCGTGCCACGACATTAACTAAGGATCTTTTTGGGAGGCAACCCAATGCGTAGTTAAATCTTAGTATGGCTAGAAGTATTTCGTGTAATTATAGGTACTAATGAGCTTGCAAGTGCATTCAGGTGAAAAGAGCAGTGTTTTAGCATGATGGAAAGTGGGGACAAAGCCGGGGTCAAGCAGGCTTTAGGCCTTAAACGCCCATCAAAAGCCAGAAGACCCCAGGCGTTAAGCCCCAAACTCTTGGCTAACGCCAGGGGGCATCAGGCGTTAAGCCACAAACGCCTGGCTAACGCTAGGGGGTTCTGGGCGTTTCACCTCTAACGCCTGGCGAACGCCAGGGTGCCCGGGATTTATACCTAAAACGCACTCCAAACACCAGGTAAGTCCTCTCTTCTTATTTTTACCGCTCCCAAACCTCTTTCAAGAAAGTTTCTACTCCCAATCACACAACCAACACAGATTTACTCCCATACCCACACCAAAACACATAGATTAACACACAAATCTTCACTACAACAACACCCACAGCACACACAAATCTTCATAGATTTGATTTTCGTGGTGCACTTCATCCGACAACCACAGATCGATCTTCGAGGGTAAACAATGCTACCCAGAAAAGCCACCGGCAAAGGAAATGCCACGTCTTCGGCCCCAGCGAAAGCCAAAGAAAAACCTCCACCACCTCAGAAGAAAAGAAAGGGGGAGATGCCACTTCCAGTATGACTGGTGAAGAAGCAGTAGCTGTTGTGGATGCTATGAGACAACAACCCGTTGGCCAACGGGAATATGGCATCAGCAGCATACCAGCACACTCCAGGAAATGGTATACACGCTGCAAGCCCAAACATGTTCACCCTGAAGGAGCCATAATGGAAGGGAGTCTGAGAACAAAATTCCCGTCAATTTGGAGGAGCATTCATGAGTTGGGTTTAGGATAACATCAACCTTAACTTATTCAGGGAGTTCTATGCAGGGTTTGAAACTAAGGATAAGGAGGAATTGGTGCCAATCCGTGGGCACTTGGTGGATTTTTCAGCCAAGGCCATAAATGATTTTCTAGGTGCCCCAAATGTTCCGGTGGAGCCTTTAGAGCAATTCATACGCCACCCTAACTATAGAGAGGTGAGGCACACACTCCGTGGGGTCGATTCTAGGGATTCTTGGATTCGGGATAGAGCCATAAATCGCCATAAAAGGTTTCCCAAAAAGAAGATGAAAGTTGAAACCCAGGTGTGGCTTAAACTGATTAATGCACGGATACTACCGTGCAACCATGACACATTAATTAGCCGAGAAAGAATTTGTGTGCTCTATTTCCTGATGACGGGGCAGAAAGTGAATGTGAGCCATCTGATGCGCTATCAAATGGGGTTGGTGCGTTCCAGCAATAGAATTGATCGAATACCATTCCCAAATTTCCTGAATCAGTTCCTGGTAAATGAAAATATAGCGGTTGATCCCAACTTTGACCATAAGATTGATCAACTCACCCGAGAGAATGACATCACTGGCTTATGACTGAAAGAAGAGTCTTCATTGTCCAATGTCGAGCGCAATGCGCGGGATGATAGCTTAATGGCCCATGTTTATGGGATGATGGATTTGCAGTTGCGTATAGGAGGTCGCCCAACGTCAGTTGATAAGAGGGATGAGTTGGATCAGAGATACCCGCTCAATGCTCACGCTCAGCAGATGATTGGAGCAGGTGAGGGATACAGGCTCCCAGATGATGAGGATATCAACACACTTGACAACTCTGATGCAGAGCCGATGCGCTCAGATGATGAAGATGATGGAGAAGATGAGTATGGGGAAGAATGGAGAGCGTCCAATGATGAAGACGCTGAATGATCAGGGAGTTTCTTGCACCTTACTTTTTATTTCTTGTTTTGTCTATATATGATGCACTGAGGACATTTCATGAATTAAGTGTGGGGTGTGTACATATGTGTTGTGGGATTTGATTAGANCATGAGTGTAGTTTAATTGCTCGAGGACGAGCAAATGTTTAAGTGTGGGGTGTTGATGTGTGGTTAGAATTCATGGTTTAACGCATTATGTGCCTTATATTTTATGTGCGTTAATGATAAAAATATACTTCGTATGTGCATAATGGAGTCTATTTCATGTGTAGGTGAATTGGAGATGGAAGCCGAGCTAAATGGATGCATAAACGTCAAAAGTACGCTCAAGAGTCAAAAAGGAGTGAACCCGGCTATAGTTGGGCGTTTGAGCTGTAAAGCCTGGCCGGGCATTTGGGCTGTAAAGCCTGGTAGGACCAGGCGTTTGAGGGGTGTTTGGGCCATAAAGCCAAGCCTGGCCAGGCGTTAGCCAGGTNTTGTCCATGATAGTAAATTATTTTTCTTTTAAGTTTTTGTAGCGTTTTCTGTCAGTCTTTTTATGTGGACTCTTTTAGGTAAAATATTATGTGGACTCTTCCCGACGATGGACCTCCTACACAGTTCTCTTGAGGGAAGTAAGTCTAAAGAAAATACAAAAAAAAAAGATTTTTTTGTTTTAGGTAGTGTAGTAATCCCCCCTTGATTTTTCTTTGGACCACGGTTCTTTTCCAAGGAATTTTAATTGAACCGGATGTAGGTT
>ML422142.1:0-16751 GCA_005239525.1 Nicotiana knightiana | reverse complement strand
GGCCTGTAACGCCTGGTCCCTGGTCCGGCCCAGTCCGAGTTTTGAAGATTTTAAGTGTTTTCCGGTTTGACTAGAAGTATCCTACACGTTTAGAGTTTGTCCCAAACATATAAATAGACCCAAAACACAACTTTGAAGTGCCATTAGAGACAAGAGAAGCTTGTGGAATACTACATAGCAAAGCAAAACATTGATTTTTACATCCTTTATTCATTACTTTGCAATTTAATTATGCAAGTTATTTTGAATTTGATTANCATTGCATTTGATGTCTAGAACTTGCCCCGTGTGTGCAAAGCGAAATAGTAGTTTTGTTCAGTCTTGAAAGTGATATAGGCGTTTCTTTGTTGAGCCAGCTATGTATATTTTACCCGCCTAATTGTCATGTATCGTAGTTAACCCCGTTGAGCCTATAATCCTGTTTCTTTGGCAACCATATTACAAGTCATACCCCTTTGGTTGAATCGATCATATATTTGAACTTTGTCACCTCTCGTAAGCACTGGAAATGTGATGAAATATAGAAAAGTTAAAGTGTGGGGTGGTTGGTTGGTTTTTGAGGGGAACAATTGAAATAAGGAGAAAGGTGCACTGTTTTTGAAAACGTAAGANCTAGTAAATTATCATAATTACTTGAGAGAGATTTATGATAGCTAGAGTGTTCATGATTGATAGAGACAACTAATCAAACTATAGGAAATATCCAAGAAAGAAGTTCACCGAGGGGAGAAATCATAACCTTTATTCTAATTGTTTACACCGCATTGTTAGTTAATCTTTAGTTTATTACTTTTGTTCAGTAGAAGTAGTAAAACATTACCAATTGATATTCAAAATTCTTGAGAAAGTTGATTAAGTAAAAATTTCGTATTCTGACAGCTTGCTTGATACGTTAATTTCCTGTGGGATCGACTCTGGGCTTAATACCCCAGATTATATTTGCAACGCCCGCTTAGTCTTTTATTAGACATAGTTGAGCGTGATCATTTACTTTTAATGAGATGATTTATAACCAAAGGAATTTTATGACTTGTTTTAGACTACAAGTTGCAAAATTCTTTCTTTTTCTCCAGAACTTTGTACCCAGTCAAACACCCGCACATAAAATGGACTGAGGGAGTATACATTATTTTTCAGATTCACTCTTAAAAATCTTTTGGAATTACGTGAATCGAAACTGATTCCATCTCACCTATCCTCTTATGGTTGTTCTAGATGATTTTGGCTTCTCAAACTTATAATTGACCCTTTGTGTTTTTTGCTGAGAGAATTCAAGAAATAAATCAGTTGATGCTCTTTCCTACAATAATCCACGTGAGTAAAATATATTATAGTCCAGAATGAACTTTCAATAATTGATTTTGACTCAACAAATTTGTTTGATAAAAAAAAAGCTAATTAAATTAGAATGATGAAGCAGATCAAAATGGTGTTAGATGTTATTTTGTGTAGTTGTAGATGAATATTTGCCGTTGAAGATTTGAGGCCCTCCGTGCTTAAGGTCTTATAATGTTGGAACTATAGTTTCGGCTTGTATAAAGAAATGACCCCAAGATATTTTACTTCTGTGTCTTCATTTAGATGCTGATTCAGATGAGACAGATGATGACGATTTAGAAGAAGAAAAAGATGATGATGATGAAGAAGAAGAGATGGTGGTGAAGACGAAGAGAAGTATGATGACGATGATGATTATGATGAGTGAGGAATTGTTCAGATTTAACATGGATAGTGCAACCTTAGTTTTGCTGATTATGTAAAAATAATGGATACCTGTATCTTCATGTTTATTTGTTTTGAATGAACTGGTAAGGATCAGATTATGACCTCTGTTTTGCTGGTCTGCTATTGAATGTTTAGTTTCTCTTCTTGTTTTATTAATCTTAAAAAGGAAAAGAGCAGTTGTAGATTCTGTAAAGCATCCTTGCACAAGTAGAATTCAAAATTTAGGACAGATCAAAACTTTTGGAAAATGCAAACGACGACGACGATCCAGTAAAATCCCACTAGAGGTTTGGGGAGGGTAGTGTGTACGCAGACCTTACCTCTACTCTGAGAGTGTAGAGGGGTTGTTTTCGATAAACGAGAAAAGGGGAACTATTGATTAATAGTTCTGTTTGAGACTGTTATTAGTGATAAGGGCAGCTCGGTGTACGAAGCATCTCGCATTCATGCAGGCTCTAGGGATGGGCCGCATTCCAAGAAGCGTGATGTAGGCTGCTTATCCTGATGCAAGCATTAGCGGCAGATTATTTTAGACATACTTGGGAAAGGTTTGGTGTATAAGAGGTTTCTCATGGTTGAGAAGTGTGTCACATGGATTTGGCCTCAAGCTCAAGGGCGAACTATGTATTCTGCCGTTGGGAAATGATGCAACTAAGGCATCTCGAATCTGGAAAATTCTATTTACCGATCGATTAGCTTCGAACCTGTCTCTCTTCCAAATAATTTCCATCTCCAAACTAAGGAATATCTCTGAAAACGTGCAAGAAAATGGGATATTGAAATGCAGAGAATCTCCCACTTCCTACTGGCATAGAACATCTCAGTTGTTTAGTTTACTTTAACTTCGCCATACTATTTTTTTTTTTTGGCCGTCGGCTCGTATTGCATTTGCAAACATCGGAGGAACTACCAAAATTCTAGCCTATAAAAAAAATTCTTAGCTCTTTTTTTAGCGAGGAGGTCCACCACCCTGTTTTGCTCCCGATAGCTATGTCTAATGAATGGATTTTCCCGTCTCTGCATCAACAACCTGCATTCAGAAATAATAGGATCGTAAGGAATGTGCCCATAATTAATGATTTTTATTACCTTCATGGAGTCTGTTGAGATTTTCAGTGGAACAAGGTTATTCGTGTTGGACTTTAAGCATTGGGTTTAAAGACTTTAAGTATTGGGCTTAAAAGTCTAAGAGTGTGAATTGGGAAATGGTAGGAAATAAAATGGAGGGAAATGAAAATTTGAATCAAGTGAGTTTTTGTCATGAACTTTGTACCACATTGGTGAAAGACAACTACACTTGTGTGTATAAATATAGGATCACTTCTTAGAGCTCTTAAAAGGAGTTGAAGAGGATGTATCCTCGCGCCGTCGTCGCTCGCTCGGCTTCGGATTTGGATTTGTCAAATGATCGATAAGATTATTTTTGGACAAAGTTTATTTAATTAATTATTTAATAATTAAATTAAATGTCAGTTAGTTCATTAACGGAATTAACTGAAATCCACATCACACCTCTTCCAATAGTTGCCTATAAATTCTGAGGCATGACTTCTTTTTCTAGGCACTAAAAAACACGAATTTCATTCTGAATACTGCATTCTACTTCGCAGTCTCTCTCTCTCTCTCAAATTCGTAAGTGTGATCTTGCTCCGTTCTTTGAGTTTGTTGGTATCCTGCAGTTGGTATTGCCACTGTTGCAGGAAGGTTATTCCGTTTCATCCTGGGAGGATTTAATCCATTACCTTGGCAACTTGTGAGGGGGTTAAAATTCCTTAAGGACACACAAGGAAATTGTGGACTCGGAATATTTCTTATCGTTTATATATATTTTCTGTTTCTTCTAACAATTCTTCTGATTTTCTGAGTTTTAACACAGAGGCGTTAACAATTCGCCACAACAATTTTCAATCGTTACATTGTTTGTAGAATGAGGAATGCCTTTTATGAATCCAAAATATGAAAGTGTTTTCCCTTTATAGAAGCTCAGTTACAATACATTGCTAGAAGCTGAAGTATTTGTGCCAGAATACCATTTAGTAGTAGTTTCTTTCCATCAGTTAAAAGTGTTTTCTCTTTGACTAGGACCAAAGCTGCACTCTTTTGACAAAGATAAAGGACCATTTTTATTCAGCATTATTTAATATGGACCTAAATGAACCTACCCTTATAGTTAAGGGACTATTTAGGTCTTTTTTTCATGATAAAAATTCTACATATATCATCTCAGCCACTCAGATTTTATCTTGGTTAAGTACTGTGCCTTTTGTGCTTTACCCATTTGTTTGTTGATACTGATATTCGAATTTCTTCTATAAATACTTCTTGCAGTGATTTTACAGCTGTATTGCTAATGATCTGGAAAGGTTAGTTTCCCTGAATTACTCTGTTATTTGATTAAAACATTTAGAGCAAAACAACACTTGTTGTAGTGGCTATCAAAGTATAATATTGCACTATATATAGTACAATTAGGGGGCAAATGGGCGGGGCGTGTCGGATATGGGTGGGCCGTAAACGGATAATGCAAAAACGGATACGTTACCCGATCCGACCGATATGTAATAAGGATAGAAAATGGGTTAACCGACGGAATGACTTCTTGAATATGATCATCGTTGGCAGAATTCCTAATCTCCTAAATTTGAGGAACCCTCAATTTGGATAACTAATGGTTATCCAATGATTATCTATTTTTTAAGTGAGTAACATGGTTCTTATTCATATTTGACCCATTTTAAAAAGTTCATTATACAACCTATTTTTTAGTGGATAATATGGGTGAATAACTGTTTTTTATCCATTTTGCCACCATTAAGTACACTCTATTCTTACTTTCAAGGGCGGATGCAAGCTTAGTACAGCGGTGTCACGCGACACCGCTTCGTCGGAAAATTTTACTAAATATATGTATTAATACAGTAAGGAAACGGATAAGTAGGAAAAAATAACACTACTTGACATAAATTGTGTCTTGGTGTGTTGGCTATGAGCTTGATTTTGCTCTAAGAGGTCATATGTTCAAACCTCACCTAACATATATTTTTTTGCAAATATTCAGAGAGATTGTGATAAAGTAGAATTGAACTCAAGACCTTTTCTAACTTAAGACTCAACAAAGTTAATCGACTAAGGCTATTTCTTATCTAGAAATATAATAATTAATGTTATTATTCTAGTTTTTCGATAAATTTTGATGCCACTTACAAAAATTTATGCGTACGCCCCAGCTTACTTTATATCCGACCATCATCCTAGACTGCAGTGCATATTGTTGTGCTCCCCAAATTTGGAAGTTGGTCAGCAATTAAGTTAGCCTCTCTGTAACAACGATTAAGAAGAAAGTTGTCTTGCATGCTCATTTGTTATACTCCCTGATGTCTTTTTGTAACTGCCACATGGAACTTAGTTTGAGGGTAGATTGTTGGTAGTGACGGAGGCAGAATCTTCACGAAGGGGTTCAAAAGAAAAAGTTAAAACTGACTGTAGTTGGGGGATTTGAACCTATGATCCTAGAAAGGTTTTGAACCCCCTTGATCACTAAGCTACACTTTTGGGCTGTGTTAAGGGGTTTTAAAACGTAATACATAGAGGTAAAAAATAGATTTTGCCTTATATATACAATATAATTTTTCGGCGAAGGGGGTTTGGTGAACCCTCTTCCGCCCCCTAAATCCACCCTTGATTGTTGGGCATGCGAACAAAGTCCTACATTGGTAGCTAAAAAAATAGGGAGCTACATACAAGGTGTAGGGTTAGTGTGAGACCTTTTGTGGAAAATCATGCGGACATATCACACCACGTTAAAAGTATCTTAGGCTGATTGACCCCGCTACTTCACGTATCTTCCATGAAGGTTCTGTTTCCTTCTTGATCATTTGTGTGATCAAAAGTGAATCAGATTCTGCTATTATCCAGTGATAGCCGTGATCAAGACACCACTGCTGTCCAATTTTCAAAGATTGGGTTTCAGTTTTATTGTCACAGCAGCAGCTAAAAAGATAGGCAGTGAAAAAGGAGATCAGAGTCTATAAGCATAGCAGGTCAGAGTCTCAATATCGAAAAAGGAGAATTTATAAGTAGTTTGCTGTGCCATATGTTGCTGCTAAAAGCATAATATGATAGGATAGATAGTTTACGAGTAAATGTGTATAAGATAATCTTCATTTTTAAATATTATCTTATACACGTTTACTAATAACCAGTAAACATAGGTACTTTAGTCAGGTTAGAGATTTATATGTCACCTTCGAGATGAGTGTGAGATTTAGAGAACCTCTAGTTAGCCCCCAGAGCCTAGCTCAAGTGGTAAATGGTGGTGGATTTGTGTCTTAGGTCACAGGTTCAAGCCCCCACACCATGCAAAGTAAAGTTTCTTATTTAAGTGGAGAAGGGTAGAGGGGCGGGCCCATTATCCATCGAGTTTCGAAGGCTGTGGTTGATCCAAAGGATCGGCCCCAGACGGATTTCTCGGTCATCAAAAAAGAAAAGAAAAAGAGAACCTCTAGTTATAGAAAGCCCCTAATTTGCCTTAAACTACGAATTTTATCTGTATTGGAATGAAATATATTCCAAATAGAGCAGAATGAATATAGAGAATTCATATAGCCGAGTCAAGTAGGTTAATCAATATAGCCTACTCAAGTAGTTTGCGATAGCAACATAGTTGATTGATTGAGTCTTTTTAACAGAGAAAACTTCATATCCAAAGTATTATTGAATTGCAGCATCTAATTTGCATAGGAACAGTATAGAAGTATTGAAGATTTTTAGGGTGAAGGAAAACTAAATCAAATGAAGTGGCATAGGATAGATAGTTTGAAATTATTTTCACAAAAATAACTTCAAGAAAATTGATCTTATGTAATACGTTTTTGTTAAAACATGGTTTCCCTTTGGACATTTAATATATTTATTTAAGTATCTAGCTTTTCTTCTTTTTCATTTGGAGAGTTGAATTTTAATGCTTTCAAAATTTTCCGCTTGTGTAAATCAAAAAACATGATTAAGAAAAACAACTGCTACAACAATGAAGAAGCATCATCCTAAGAATTTACTCTTTTGTTTATTTCATAAGAAAAGAAAGAGACATCTACAGTAGGTACAAATAACTACAACAACATCGTAGTGAGGTCTGGGTAGGGTAGTGTGTACACAGACCTTACCCCTACCTTCGGGAGATAGAGAGACTTTTTCCAATAGACCCTCGGCTCAGGAAAGCATATAGTACATAGGCGAATGGTAACTCGAGATAAGTGAAGACTGAAATTACCTGAACTACTCCCTATATATGTTTGCCTCCCTTTTTTCAACTTAGAAAATCATGTTATTTATAGCACCATTGACCTCTTTCAAATTGCAGCTTCCAGGTGAAAACAGTAGAGGACACACAGGAACATACTGGATATGGCTTATGCAAGTATAGTTTCTCTTATGAGAACAATAGACCTGCTATTGACATCCAATTCGCCAATGCGATCTCTAATATGTGATCACAGAGAAGAATTTCTCGCTCTTCGTGAAAATGTTAGTTCCTTGGAAGTATTCCTCAAGAATTATGAGAAAAGAAATTATTCTGGGGAAATGACAGATTTGGAAAAACAGATAGGTGAAGTTGCAAATGCTGTTGAACACACAATTCAACTGAGACTGACTGGCGCTGCAATCGCAAAAAATAAAAAACAGAAGAAAAAGGCACGTGGAAGGCTTCGTTGCAGCCTGCAACGAGTAGCAGATGACATTGATCGTGTTTATAAGGAGTCAATAAGGATTCAAGATGAAGGCAAACTAGCATCAAAAGAATCTTTGGTTCGAGACTCAAGTTTAAGAAAACATACTCTGAGTGTGGAGAACAATATGGTGGGACGTTATGATCAAGGAAAAGGTTGCTGGTAGAACTGTCACAATATGGTGGCTTGTCTAGTGAACTCAAAGTCATCCCGATTGTCGGGATGGGGGGCATTGGTAAAACAACTCTAGCAAGAGAAGTTTACAATGATGTATCCATCCGACTTCACTTCGATGTTCGTGCCTGGGCTATTATATCGCAACAACACAATGTAAAGGAGATATTGCTGAGCCTTGTGCGTTCTACAAAAGGTGATTCATTTTACATGGAAGTTGAGGCAGAGCTGGCAGACATGCTACGAAGGAGTTTAAAGGGTAAGAGATATTTAATTGTATTGGATGACATGTGGAAGAGTGAAGTATGGGATGACGTGAGACTATGCTTTCCAAGTGAAAACAAGGGGAGCCGAATATTGTTAACTACCCGTGACACTGAAGTAGCTTGTTATGCTAGTACGGAGAATCCTTCTTTGCAGATGGGTTTCATGGATCCAGATGAGAGTTGGAACCTTTTCAAAAGTACGATATTTGAAAATGAAGCATTGCCATCTGGATTTGAGACTATTGGGAAGCAAATTGTAGACAAATGTCAAGGGTTACCACTAACTATTGTCGCGGTTGCTGGGCTTCTATCCAAATCTGAAAGGACAATGGAAGTTTGGGAAAATGTAGCTGAAGATGTCAGGTCATTTGTCACGAATGATCCAGATGAACAATGTTTACATGTGCTTAGGTTGAGTTACAATCATTTGACCAGTGGCCTAAAAGCATGTCTTTTGTATTTCGGAATTTTTCCTGAAGACAGTGAGATTTTAGTGAAAAGATTGGTGAGATTATGGATTGCTGAGGGGTTCCTCAAGTTGGAAGAAGACTTGGAAGCAGAGGCTGAGAAATGTTTACAAGATCTTGTCGACAGATGTCTAGTTCTCGTCAGCAGGAAAGATTTGGCTGAAACAAAAATTAAAAGATGTAAGGTTCATGATCTAATATATGAACTGTGCTTGAGAGAGTTAACTGAAAGCCAAAATGTTCTAGTCATGAATGACATTGTATATGGTAATAAGCCAAATCACGTTCATCCAAATTGTTGTTATCTTAGCGGCCACACAATTCAGCCCGGTAAGCGATTGGAAGATGATGTTATTGACCGTGTTTCTTATAGGGCCCTTCTTAACCCTGGACATCATAATTTGAAAAGGAGGCAAACAGATGATGACGGCAAGAATCTCTTGAAACAAACTCGTTCTATTTTCTCTTCTATTAGTCATCTTCCAACTTTCACTCTCGAATCAGAGCTTATTCATTTCAATTTTCTAAGAATCTTGGACTTGAGTCACGTATCTCTTAATAATTTCCCTCCACAGATACTATCCCTCATTTGGTTGAGGTACCTAGTCTTGAGCGGGAGTTTTATCATGCCTCCAGACATTTGCAGGTTATGGAATCTACAAACATTCATTGTTGATTCATCATCTACAATTATTCCTGAGCAAATTTGGGAACTAATGCAATTAAGGCATCTCAAAGTGTTTAGTTTTTATTTGCCAAATCCTCCAAGTGTGGCTGTTGACGAAGAAGAGAGGTACTTGTTTTTTTCAAACATACAAACAATTTCTGGCTTGTCACCAAGTAGTTGCACGAAGGAGGTTATTTCAGGGATTCGGAATGTCAAAAAGTTAGGAATCTATGGAAATATAGATGACTATGAAAGTTCTAAAGAATCTAGACTATTGGAAAATCTTGTCCATCTACATCAACTTGAAGCATTGAGTTTATGTGTCCAAAGTTGGCACTATTCAACAGTGACCATTCCAAGTGCAAAAGCTTTTCCAGCAATGCTCAAGAAGTTAAAGTTGCTCCGAACTGGTCTAATGTGGGAGGACTTGAACATCATAGGTGAGCTGCCTACCCTTGAGGTACTGAAGCTGATGTTAAGTGCTTGTCGTGGCGAAGAATGGCAACCAACAGAAGGGGGATTTACTCGGTTGAAGCTGTTGCTAATTGAGGGTAATCATCTCAAATACTGGAAAGCCACAGATGAAAATTTTCCTGTTCTTGAGCGCCTCGTGATTAGAGATTGCACTGAGTTGGACGAGATACCTATTGAGTTTGCAGATATCCATTCACTACAACTAATTGAGTTGCAAGGCTGTAAGCTTGAACTCGAGGCTTCTGCTGCACGAATTCAACACGAACAAGAAGACCTTGGAAACAAACCCGTGGATATTCATACTTCCAATACATACCTTCGATGTAAGTAGAAATTTCTCAAAGTTACACTTGTTTCACATTTCAACAAGGTTATGTTATGCAGTAATACTCAGTTCACTTCAAGTCGCATTATCATAGGAACCTCTAGTTATGAACTAGGTGTTCCAAATCACTCCTCAACTTCACAAGATCTATTCCAGTCATACTCGCAACAACAACAACAACAACATACACAGTAAAATCTCACTACTGGGGTCTGAGGAGAGTAGAGTGTACGCAGACCTTACCCCTACCCCGAAAAGGGTAAAGAGACTGTTTCTAACAGACTCTCGGCGCAACAGGTATTCCAGTCATACTCGTAAGTCATAAATCACCAAATGAACTTGATTGGATGTTTCGTGTGGTCCGATCCTTTCCAGGACCCCGTACATAGCAATAGCTTAGTGCACCTGGCTGCCTTTTTTTTAATTAATTAAAATAATTATCAAATTGTAGTCATCAAAAATAGGTATTTTCTTCTAGAATGACCAAAAGTTATTTCAATTAGCAATATTAATTTGATCGATAGGATAATTAAATTAGTAAAATAATTAATAGTATAATATGTCTTGAATGCGTAGTTGTAGGCGATGTATTTTCCTTTGAAGATTTGACGCTTCCATGCATAATGATTATTACTTCTATGACTTCATTCAGATGCTAATATATATTATTACTTCTATGACTTCATTCAGATGCTTTTGGTTATGAATCTTATGAACTTGATGATTGTCCATATTGATGATAACGACGACGACGATGATGATGATCGAACAAGTTACATCGAGATGTTAACAATAACATGTAATGAGAAAAGTGAAACTATAGATTAACATAGATTGGTGATGCTAGTTCATCGTTTATGTTTTTCGTATGTAAATGTATATTGTTCTTTTCTAAGAGTATACATCAACATTTGCAACTCACTTTCTTGAACCAGAAATATATAAATCCTAGTTGAGATGTAACATAAGCATTTTATACCTCCAGAATTTTGTAATTTATAATTGGGAAATTACCAGCTATGTCTATTTATAAGTAGTTTATTACAAAAATTGGTCAATTCATAAAATTAATATTAGCCAAGTATTACTAATATTAGTCAATTAGCTATTTGTAGAAAAAAAAAAGGTCAAATTTTTGTTTTCTTTTGAGTGGGTGTTATTAGAATAGATTAGGTACATCTTATGGAGCTTGAATCTCAGTTTTGGGATGATTTGGTGAAGTTGTAAGGTGGTTTGAATTGAAAACTCGAAGTAAAAACTGAAAATGAAAAAAATGATATTGTGTATCACATATGTATCATATTTGTATCAATTATGTATCACATGTATATCTGTATGTGAGATGCATGTGTGATACATGTTTGATACATGTGTCGCAGTAGAATTTTTTGAACTTGATTTAATTACGAATTTGATACAAAATCAGTCCAAATCACCTTCAATCTTCCTCAAATTTTGTATATTGACTTATCTATATGTTTTCAATGACTTTCAACTATACCCATCGAAGAAGTTTCTTTTTTGCTTAGATTTTTGGAATATTGTATATTTTTTTTTTATATTTCATCACCTATTTGCAACCTCATCCATGAAATTTCCTTTCCGTCTTGCATCTAATGTTGCTAATCACCCTTAAAAATATGGAAGGAGATTTTTACATGTGATTCTTTGAAAGAAAGAACCTTACTTATTTGATTTTTCAATTTTTATATGTGCTTGACTAGTTTTGGTAAGTTTATGACTAATGACTAGAGGTTGGTAAGTTGAAACTTATTTGGGACATTTGTGTAAGTTTTCCTTTATAAAATATTCAGGGGTAGTTGGGTAGAGTGTATAAAAATAGTACTGGTGTATTAGTAATGTTGTGATTAATAATGTTGGAATTAGTTATGCTGGTATTAGTTCTTGCTTGATATATTATTTCGTATGATGGGATTAGTTATGCTTATCCATGTATTATAAATTGTGGTAGTACTAATGCCATAGTTTGCCGAATAATACTGAATATAGTGGATAACTACTACATATATTGGTTATATATAGATTGAAAAATACTATCAAATAAGGAATTAATAATATCAAAGCCAATATATGTATTATTTTCGCTAATACATCTCACACCCCTCATTGTTCAATATTCCACATTCCTATGTACATGTTAACAATGGAACAAAAGCAAAGTTGTACTTTGAGTTATAACTTAGATTTTTTTCATACAAAGAACCGAAAAATACACTACTGAACCTACTTAACACAGACTGCAGAGGTCTGTGTATCGGTAAAAATAGATATTACACATGGAATTAATTAAGTGACTGACATGGCAAGTCACGTGGATCAATGGAAGAACGACAGCTGGATGGATACTTAGAAAGAGATAAACAAAGTTAAATAGGTACGAGTCAATCATCCACGAGATGACTAGAAACAGGTGGTCGAGTCTCTTTAAAGAGTTGAATAGACACCGACGAGATGAACCGAGACAGAAAAGGGGGCAGATTCATAGATCTTCAATTAATGAGTCTATACGTTATGGGATCTTCACGAAACAGTTACGATTACCAATTATAACGTTTCATTAATGATATTAATGCTCATTATGACTAAATCATTAAGAGGAGTAGACGTTGTACTTGAAGATCCGTATAAAAGGGAAAGAAATGTTATTTGTATGAACACATTCTGATTATTATTGTAATATATTTACTTTTTCGTGCTTTCTATTAGTTACTTTGCAATTTCTTGTCTTATTTCCTTTATTATTTCTGAGAGAATATTAGATTTCTTGATTATCAGTAGTCCGAGTACTTCTTAAAATAAGTTTCGACTAAGAATCTAATTCTTTGGTTGAACAAATTGGTTCTATTGCTGGGAATCTGATAATATTTTCTTATTTTCCAAATTACCCTCTCTCAACTGAATCATGTTGAACGTCAACAACAACAACCAACAGGCTTCCCTCACCTCAAGGAACCCCACGTGATTCAAGGGAACCATCACCCGAAAGATTCACTACTCTAAATAATGACCAACTCGGAAATGAACAAGCTGGTGAGCAAGATGATGTGAAGTAGTTAATTGCTGAATATGTAAATGATGCTCTCCAGGCTTTCGTGAGGGGATTACCAACTGTACTGCCAACACCTCCTCCAAATAATACCGCAACTGTGAAAATTCCACATTCAGAGTTTGCTAATTCTAGAAGCGGAGGAACTCCCAACAAATCACGCGAAGGGAGACTAGGTATGACTAATAATTCTGATTTACAAACTTTAGTACTAACCTTGCAGAAACAGGTGAAGGAACAAAACGACCGTATTGAGCAAATACCTGGCGTACCACCTGTCATCAAAGGAATCAATATTGATAAATATTCGCAACAACCATTGAAGCCAAGTGCAGCACCATTGCCAATTCCCAAAAATGCAAAATGCCCGATATACCATAATACGATGGAAAGACTGACCCACGCGACCACGTCACTACATTCACCACGGGAGTAAAAGGCAATGAATTGACCAAGCAAGAGATCGAATTTGTGTTGGTCAAAAAGTTTGGGGAGACTCTTACCAAAGGAGCGCTAACTTGGTATCTCTCTTGCCTGAAAACTCTATTGACTCTTTTGTTGAGCTTGCAGATTTGTTCATAAAAGCACATTCGGGTGCACAAAAAGTAGAGAAGAGAATGGAAGAAATATTTAAGGTAAAGCAGGGAGATACAAAGTTACTTCGAGAATTTGTAGACAGATTTCAATGAAAAAGAATGATGTTGCCAAGAGTACCTGACAACTGGCCAGTCATGGCATTTGCAAGCAATTTAAACGAAAAAAGTTCAGAAGCTACGAGGAGACTCAAGAGAGCTTTTGAGAATTCCCCGCCACAACATGGAATAATGTTTATAACAGGTACAGTACCAAATTGTGGATCGAAGAGGATATCGTAGCTCAGTCAAGGGTCGAAGAAAAAACAAGTTTGAGGCGATCAGAATCAGAGAAGAGGTCCGGTAAGAGTAGGTACAAGCCCTATTTGGGACCTTCGGGACGGGAAGCTCATTCTAAATTTGAAAACGTGCGGGTTGATCACAGATCATCAAATAGAGATTTTGGTTCGTCATCGTCAAGATTCAGAAAGGATTAAGGTGAACGTAATAGGGATAATAATACAAATGCAAGGATTGGGGACTATAATTTCTATGTGAGCACTTCCGAGTTAGTCGTTGTCCTAAGAAGCACGGGAGATAAAGTTTGATGGCCTAAAGAGATGAGATCAAATTCAAACCAAAGAAACTTAGACTTCTGGTGTGAATTCCATAATGATCACGGTCATAGAACATCATATTGTAGAGTATTGCAAGGTGAGGTAGAACATTTTTTTAAGCAAGGCTATCTAACAGAGTTGCTTAGCGAGAAAGGCAAACAAGCATATATGAAGAATAGGCAAGAACACCCGAAACCACCATCTCTAAAGAGAACAGTAAATGTGATTGATGATAGGCTATAATGACCTATTTTAGTCGCTTATTTCACTCTAATTTACTGCACTTTAATTGAGTTTGAGCTTTAATCGCTAGTATTTTGCACTAATGTCCAACAGTATAATTTAACAGAATGTAAAAAAACAATAGGCATGTAAGGACAGTGAAGCAACAAGTATAAATGTAAGATACTGAAATCCAGGAAGAATACTGGGGATAAGTAAAATAATTACCACTTCACTTTTTCCAAAATATATGTCAGATCAATTTCATAAAATTTAATAACAAATAAACCATATGCATGCAGGGTAAGGACAACCGGCCGGAGTCATAAGATAGTCACGCCTGTGTACTGCCGAGGATCGAACGGCCCGTACCAAAAGTTCACCTCTCAACCTCTCTATGCACTACCGAGGATCGATCGGCCCGTCCCAAAAGTGCATCTCTCAACCTCTCTACGCACTGCTGAGGATCGGGCGTCTCGTACCAAAAGTGCGTCTCTCAATCTCTCTACGCACTGCCGAGGATTGATCGACCCGTCCCAAAAGTGCATCTCTCATAAGAGTGGGGGAAATCACACTCCGCTCGGGGTATACAAATTGCGAAGCGGTCACATGCATATACATTATTCCTTTTTAAAAGAGAATACCTTTCCATGAACAATTTCTTACAAGTTTTTCTCAAATTTCATAACTTCGGGGACGTAAGCAACATGAAATGTTATTCAGCATGCATATTGTTCATATNGACCAAGGATGCGCCCGAATCTCCGAACTCTACACCCGAGGACTCGCAACTAGCCAAATACGGTACAATGACATCAATGCATGCTCAAAGTAGGGAAATTATCCTAATTTTTCAATAATTCAACATTCTTGAGAAATTCCCAAAATCCAACCTCGGACCCTCACGCTCGGATTCCAATGATTCTCGAAGGGAACACTCACCCAAAGCCTAAGGATCATTAATATACGATTCTTACCTGATTTCATAGCAAATTCACGGTTAAATTCTCAAATTATCACAAGCTCTAGGTTACTACCCAATTCTTGATCATTTTCACTAATTTAGGTAGTTAATTAAGCTAGAAATCCATGCATGAAGCTAATTTTAGAGTAGATTTTACTTACCTTAAATGACCAGGTCGTTAGCCCCTCAAAAAAAGTGGAAATCTCCCCAAGGAAAAAGAAGAAGATGAGAAAATGTGTTAAGACCCGTGTATAAAAACGCACTGTCTGGACAGTATTTTCGCACCTGCGGCTCGAGGACCGCACCTCACCTGCGAGCAAAGGCCCGCACCTGCGGAAATGGACTGGGGAGCCTGGGCCCGCACCTGCGGCTCCGCTCTTACAGAACTTTGTCCGCACCTGCGAGAATTGGCCAGACCTCTAGGGGTCGCATCTGCGATGCTGGGAACCGCAGGAGCGGTCCCGCACCTGCGACTGGGCAACCGCACCTGCGGTCACACTAGAACAAGTGTACCAGCAGCTATTTTAGCTGGTTTTTAGCCCCGTTAGGTGCCCTGGAGGCACCTGGGCCCATCCGAGCCCTAGTCCAAATATACCAACGAGTCTCAAATCATAATACGGACTCGCTCGAGCCTTCGAAACACCCAAAACAAAGCTAAAAATCAAAATCACACCTCCAAACCCCAAGAACCAAACTTAGGAACTTCAAGTTTTCTAGACTTCGCTAGCAACGCGCCGAACCGACCTATACAACTCGGAATGACACAAACTTTTGCAGTCAAGTCATAATTAACATAACAGAACTATTACAGGTCTTGGAATCCTGTTCGGACCTCGATAACACAAAAACACGTCCCAAACCAAAATAGGAATTTAAGGAACTTCTTATTTCAATATAGGGCACCGAAATGCCCCGGGATCATCATAAACCCATTCCGAACATACGCCCAGGTCCAAAATCATCACACGAAGCTACCGGAACCGACGAAACTCAATTTCGAGGTCGTTTACCCAAAATGTTGATCGAAGTCAAACTTGGCCTTAAAGGCCAACCTTAAGGAATCAATTGTTCCTATTGCACTCAAAACACCTCCAAATCCCGGAACACTAGTCCCCGCAAGTCATAAATTATAAAAAGCCGCTATGGGAAGTTTTATTTAGGGAAATGGGGCCCGATAACGTAAAATGACCGGTCGAGTCGTTACATTTTCGCTCAGAACGCCATTTGAGCTCCATATGGTTGGAAAGCTAATTCAAAGGGCTACAACTTTCATGCTTTTTCCTTTTTTTTCAAATTCCAAACCGAACAGGGTGAAAAATGCGCTAAAAGTATGCGGCCACGCACTGGCCGCGGATGTGAGGCAGAACACTTGGTAAAATCCGCGGTTGAATCCGCGACCGCGGACGTCCTGGCCTAGAAAAGTGTCTTTTTTCGCGTAGGAGAAGGTATAATTGTTTGGGCCCGACCCTACTTGGTATATATACA
>ML422141.1:0-18383 GCA_005239525.1 Nicotiana knightiana | reverse complement strand
ACCCCAAGATTATATTTGCAACGCCCGCTTAGTCTTCTACAAGACATAGTTGAGCGTGATCAACGACATATTTAATCGGGATCTAGCAGATGCACAGAGTCAGGAAGAGAACAGTTATTATGACAACAATGCCGATGAGTCCAGAGATGACACACCCATACCTGATGAGGGTGGTGATGAGGAGGAAGAGAATGATGGACCTGATTTGACAAGGGAGCATGCTCCACCCCCGTTAGACCAAGAGTGTACGAGTCCCAAGTGTCGTTTCATTCAAGTGCTGCCTGACTACGCTATCAGGATCATCCTCATCATGTCGCCTCTTTATCACAGGATGCGCTGCAGCATGATCGTCAGTAGTGCTGGCAGGATCGATAGAAAGGGCCATCAGTCCAGTAGTATCCTACAGAAGAATAAGTCAGCTCAGTATATGAAAATATATATTAGAAATGTACGTGTTAAGTCACAAAAACTTAAATTGTCTTACCATAGTTTCGTCGGGCTCCTAAATATAATCATCCGTCGCAGCCAGGTCAGCATCGCACAAAACGGCCTCCATAACGAGTGAGGATGAAGCCTTAATAAGAAAATTATAAAGTTATTTATGGGAAATCAATGAGAAAAAAAGAAATTCAAATTTATTAGTAATACAAACATACCTGTGCCTATGAAAGATCCCCAGCACCCCTCGATGATGAGCCATAACTCAGCCGGCGCCCACTATCCACATCTCGGGTTGGTCGATCCTCAGGAGCAGTCGATGGGTCTGGAAAGTACGCATCCCAATCCTCTCTAGTAATGCTCGTGCCCGTGATCAACAATGGATCTGACGGGGTCACCTGCGAAGTCCCTGGAGTGAGCTGTAGCTGAAGGCTGTATGACGACATGCTGTTGTGATGCTCGTTTGGCTCATGAAGGTCACTCGGAAGATCAGCTCCAACATCCTCAACAAGTGCCTCAACGCCCCCTTGCTGGGGACCACCTTCTCGCCACCCCCAACGACCCCGTGGGACAGCCCTACCTCGTGGGACAACCCTACCTCATGGGATACCCCCACTTCGTGGGACACCCCTACCTCACTGGTACTGCTCTGGCGCCACATAAGCAGGGTCGTGTCCTAACTGCTGATCCTCTCGAGCTCGCTGCAGTGTCCGGGAAACCAGCTCTGTAACCTGCCGACCATAATCGTGCAAAATGGCCGCTCCCTCGCCGGCATGCTGCGGCATTTGCAGTCCCAACTGGTGGAATAGATGTAGGCCAATATCCTGCACTGTAAAATATAAATTACGGAATGCTAGGTTACAGTTATATAAGTAAGAATACCAAATAACATACCAGTGCCTCGTGTCGCCCGATATATGGAACGTACCGACCGCTAGCTCGATGAATGGGATTCCTGGCGAAAAGTCGGGTAACGCCGCGGTACCAGCGCATTTAATCATAAAAAATTTCCGTCCAGCGCGATGAAAGGGGGGAGCGAAATCAGGCCAAATCACCGGTCCCAAGTATCGATCTGCGCCTCTAGCCATGCCACATATGCGTCGTCCACCCTGGAACGATCATCCCGCTGGTAATGCATGGTCTGTCAGGTGGGAGGTGTCGGTACAAGCTGTGGATGGCCAAACTGGAGAAGTACCCGCTCCGTGGCACGATGCTCCACAATATCAAGGGACATCAACGGGAGGAAGAGCTTCAAATAAGTTGGTCGGCCGAGAAATAATCGAGCAAGACAGCTATCAGCTCGTCGTAGTATGGCATCCAGATGAACTATTTAGTAACAATAGAAAATGTGAGTATACGTAACACATGTAAAGCTATGCCAAGTAAACTTAGGTATATATTTACCTGTGCGCCCTCCAGCAACTCCAACAAATTCCTGCACAAGGGGAGATTATGTCGAGCCTCGTACTCTCGTACATATCCTCGCCGGAGAACCCACCTCCTAGCTAGAGGGAGAAATGGAGGTAGTACATCCGGAGGTAATGGTGGTAGAGGCAGCTGCAACTGCAAGAACCGCTCCCAAGCCCAAACCTAACATACAAAGTTGACGTAAAATTTAAGATATATTTTTACCATGTATGTTATTATGAATAGAGTATTCGAATATGTTGTCACCTGTAGCAGCGGAAAAAATCCAGAAACGTCATGCTGGGTGCCCATGCTCGCCCGGCACATCTACCTGTACAAGTAGGCGAGAACAGCAGCACCCCAGCTGTACTGGAGTAAATCATCTAGCCGCTCAAGATGATGAAGAAATCTCAAGCTGACTAGGTTCCCCGAAGTGTTCGGGAATAAGACCCCTCCAAACATAAGGAGTAGCAGCAACCTCGTGTACCGGTGAATATGAAGATCCGGTGTATCGCTAGTGATGTCAGGGTGCAATATCTCCAAATGTTGTCGAACAGTCGTCAACTGCAGACGATTGGCCCCAGCTTGTGCTGTATCATCCTGTGGCCTGAAACCAGTGAGCTGCTGCAGCATGTCCAGGTACTGCCCACGTGTCATCTCTCTCATGGCTTGTGGCATAGCGACGGGGTGTCCATCAACGAGCAGCCCGTATAAAACCTCCACGTCGTGCAATGTGATTGTGGCCTCGCCAATGGGAAAGTGAAATGTGTGCGTCTCCGGTCGCCACCGCTCTATCAGGGCCGTGACCAAAGATCAATCGAGCTGCAGCCACCCGATCTCCAAAATCCTGTAGAAGCCCGTATCATGCAGGCGTCTGACTACACAGGGATGGTGAACTTTTCCCTTCAGAAAGTCCCACATGTTGTCCACTCTCCTAACGCGAAGAGTCTGAGCCAGTAACTTCCCTCCCATATGTGGGCGGACCTATGATCACCCTGTAACGATAGTAGATCATCGCTGGAAGGCCCGGAATGCATAGGCGGCACCTCCACGTCGTCTACTTTAAATTAAACAACATTAACTACATGTTTGTTTGTAAATTAAATAATTTTTATAATTATATAATATTTAATTATTAAATATTCACCTAGGGTTCCAGGCATGATATTTAAGGCCCAGTAGCACAAAGTTATCCTGAATTCTTATATGTGTTAGTTTTATTATTTTACATGTTAGTTTTATAATTTTTTTATTTGTAAACAAAATAATTAATTTTTATAAATATACAATATTTAATTATTAAATATTCACATATGAGTTCCAGGCTCGATATTTGAGGTCCAGTAGTACCATGCTATCCTAAATTCTTGTATTTGTTAGTTTTATTATTTTACATGTTAGTTTTATAATTAAATATGATTCTTTGTAAATTGAATATTTAATTTTTATAATTATATAATATTTAATTATTAAATATTCATATATGGGTTCCAGGATCGATATTTGAGGCCCAGTAGCACCAAGCTATCCTGACTTCTTGTATGTGTTAGTTTTATTTATTTTACATGTTAGTTTTATAATTTTATATGCTTGTTAGTAAATTAAATAATTAATTTTTATAATTACACAATATTTAATTGGGTAGAGTTTGTGTTTGATCTATTAGTTATTTTGACGTATTTTTGAATATAAGAGATATTTAAATTACAGGGATACTACGTTAAAAGGCGCTACATTTTATTACGCTAAAAGGGCAATATATTACTAGTCTTTAAACAAATAAATAATCTAAACTAGATAAAAATAACAAATACATTTAATCAAAAAACATTCACGAAAATACATATAAAACAATAAAAGTAATTTATTAGTATTTTTTTTAACAAATAATAATGATTTCTCAATTTTTACATATTTTTTTAGCACACTAATATCTTAGTCCGGATAAAATTAAAATACCAGTTTAATCGCAAAAAAATACAAAACAACATAGAACACATTTAAAACTACTAATATGCATTATTTATACGAGTTTCGACATAAACTAAATCGGAATACCTCGATTTATGATTTTTGAAAAGTTGAAGAATTGAAGATTTGAGTCCAAAATAAGCAACCCACAACAAGAAAAAGCTTAGCTAGGAAGTGGGACCAACACTCTTTACTTTTTGTGGGACGGGTGGGGTCCACTCGAGTTTTTTAGGCTCGTTAATGGGTGGGAGGGGACCACTGGACTCAATTAAAAATAGGTTGCAATCTGTTTTGAACGTGGGGTAAGGGAAGGGGACGGGTATTTGAACATGTATAGCGCAACTTATTAAGGCGCTATACATATAGCGCCTTAACAAACCGCGCTATATGTGGACGTCCAATCAGCTTCATATATAGGGCCCTTTTAAAGGGCGCTATACATTAACGTCCAAAATGGACGTTAAGGTAGCGCTATATATAATTTGGTCACTCATTTTTTTTACACTTATTTCGGTGTTTTGAGTCCAAAAAGACAACATTTATGTTCCGGACTCGAAATATGGACTGCTGCTTTTGTCTTTGACGTAGTGTCCGGTCTCCGCTGCTACTTACGCAGCCTTCTGACCTACTTTTTAATGCTCATCCACGTGGGGTAGTTCTTTGATCAAGTCTTAAACAAATTTTAGTTTTTGGTAAATTCATTAAGAAAATCATTTTTCTGATTGTAATTTTTTATATATTTAAATTACATTTTATTGCGACTTATAGTATCTTTTATGTAATTTTTAAATCTGTATATTTTATTTTAAAAAACTTACAAATTCTATGTCCAAATTCACAATCAAAATTAAGAAATTTGAATCTAAGAATCCAAATTGTGACACCTAAATTAGGACAGAGAGAGTAACAATTATAAATTATTTTTCAAATAATCGTTCATCTCTATTCAATCTTTTTAAGTCATTTATTTAAACACAAAAAATTTAATAAACAAGTAAATAATACCTATTTAATTTTCTAAAGCGATACTTATTTTGGATTAATTCGATTTTAGTTCAAAATTACACTTTTTTAAAAGGCGGGGAGCGAAAGGCGAGGCATTTACTTGATACAAGGTGAGATGCAAGTCTCGAGACATGGGATAAGTGTGACGACCCGACAAGTCGTTTTGAGTATCTGCACTTCGCTCGGTATTTTGAGGGCTCGAGTAAGTCTGTGTTATATTCTGGGACTTGTTGATATGTTTGGACCTGGTCCCTAGGGGCTCGGGTGAGTTTCAGATAGCTTTGGATTGTGTTGCGCTCGTTTTTTTATTTTTATGTTTCGACGTTGTTTCTTCAAGCATAAATAGTACTATATTAAGCAAATTAGCTACAATTTCTGCTTTTATTAAAGCATTAGATCCGTATCGTAATTACGAAGCCGTAGAAAAAAGAATCGTCGAATTTGGACATCGAATGAGGAGTTTATGGTCATTTTACTAAAAATTGAGTTGCCAGATTTTTTTCAGATTAATGACGCAATTGCCACTGACGTCGTATTTAAAAATCTGTACTATTTTTAAATATTGAAACCAACATATCTCCTTCAATATAAGGTCAAATGGAGTGATTCAAGAGCCTAACTTGACTATAATTTTACAAGAAATCCATTGGAAGTATCAAAAGCGAGTTTTGAGATTATTTGGCACAAGAAACGAGGTAGAACAGTGTTAAAACGAGGGTTTCGTTCATTTAACATATTTTGAGTTGGGGAGCTCGGAATTGGGCAGTTTTTGATGCGATTTTCACCATATGAATTGGAGTAAGTGTCTCTACTCAACTTTAGTTATATTCTATAAATCTATCTTCGATTTTAGCTTTTGGTTGATGAATTTCAAAGAGGAAATTTGGGATTTTGGCCTAAAGTTTTATAATATGAATTTTTGAGTTTTGAACATCGATTTGGAGTCGGAATTGAGTGAAACTAGTATGGTTGGACTCGTAATTGAATGAGTTGTTAGATTTTGTGAGTTTTTTGGGTTCCAAGGCGTGGGCCCGTGTGTTACTTTTGACCGGGTTTGGGATTTGATTTATGATTCGATCTTTATCATTTGGAATTATTTCCATGGGCTTTATTTGATATATTTGAGTTAATTTTTGCTAGTTTTGAGACGTTCGGAGGTCACTATGCGCGTGATGGCATTTTGGAGCATCGCTTGGCTTGCTCGGTATTGTAATTGACTTGTTCGAGGTAAGTGTTTTGCCTAACTTTGTTGAGAGAATTTTCTCTTATTTGTCATTGTTTGCTACCTGCGGGGGTGATACATATATGAGGTGACGAGCTTATATGTATGTGCCAGGGTTAATAATGCTAGGGGGTGGATTATGTTACATTTATGCTTGTAGAATTTCGTGACCTCTTGCTTTTATGCCTCACTTGACTCCTAGATATTAAAAACCTAGTATTAAATGTTAGAATCGAGACTTAGCCTATTATAACTTGATCAAATTTGATGGAACTCTGAGAATACATTGATGTGTCTAATTCGGTCATCTCTATGCATAATCATTAATATATTGTTACGACCGATATTTTGAGATGCTAGATTCCATACTTGTACTGTTGGTAAATTGTGGGATTTGTGGAAGTACTTGAATTATGTGTTCCTTGAGGGTTCATTGAATCATCGTTGGCTTGGAAATCAGTGACTGAAAATTTGTTTGGAATATTCGTTTGGACACTCTCCTAGATGTTATTTATACTTCTTGCCTTGCTGTTTTATTGATATTCATATGCTTGGTAAGGAAGAGTGTAAAGCACGAAGGGTGACGCCGTGTCATTTTATATTAATTATCATGTGAGGAAGAGTGTAAAGCACGAAGGGTGATGACGTACCATTTTATATTCATTATCATGTGAGGAAGAGTGTAAAGCACGAAGGGTGATGTTGTGCCATTTTATATTCATTATCATGTGAGGAAGAGTGTGAATCACGAAGAGTGATACCATGCCATTTTATATTCATTATCATGTGAGGAAGAGCGTAAATCACGAACGGTGATGCCTTTCCATTTTATATTCATTATCATTTGAGGAAGAGCGTAAATCACGAAGGTTGATGTCGTGCCATTTTATATTCATTATCATATGAGGAAGAGTGTTAGGCACGAAGGATGATGCCGTGCCATTTTATATTCATTATCACGTGAGGAAGAGTGTAAAGTACGAAGCGTGATGCCGTGCCATTTTATATACATTATCATGTGAGGGAAGAGTGTAAAGCACGAAGGGTGATACCATGCCATATCATGTTAGAGTAAAATCTCGAAGGGTGGTGTCGTGCCATTTTATTTATATTGTTATGCTCTTAATATTGTGAAGCCATGGCACGAATGGTGTTTTCGTGCAGGTGAGGATGAGGGACATGCATTATGATGTGATATCTATTTTTCGTGTATACATTTTCGCCTTTACCTTGAACTGTTATTTTTGAAATTATATATTTTGTGTGATATGTTGTTATTATCCTGTACTTGACCTCTATCTCAATTGTTGTTGCATTGTCCATGTCTTTTACTTGCTTAACATGCCTATTTCATGCTTCTAAAATTATACTTATGTCATACCTATTCCGTCACACTCTAGTTTAAGCATTCCATCATGCTAGTCATTCACGCCCTTACTTGTTAACTTGTAAAGATCATGTGTTTGCTTCTTATTTGTCTTATTTGTACTTAGGCCTCCAATATGCTAGTTAATTGACGTTGATATCCCTTACTTTCCAATTGTTGTTATTACTCACGTGCTTTCCGTTTAGTTCTTTACTGTTGCCCACATGTATATCCTTGTCCATTGTTGTTACTCGCGTATTTCCTACTTTGTAATTCATGTTATCGTGTTTCTGTCATATGGCTGGTTCTGTTATACGTGCATTTGGAAGGATGAGTTGAACGCACGAAGGGTGTTGCCGTGCTAATTGATTTGTTACATAAATTTATTTATATATGGTGAGGATGAGATAGAAGCACGAGGGGTGTTACCGTGTCATGTGACTTGATATCTTGGATACACTTCTTATACCAGGAAAGATTGTAAATCTTCTACTATAATTCATGCTAGTAATTGTTGGCTGTCTCACAGAGTTGTATACGGTACTTTTGTCTATTATGTTTTGAACTGCCTATACTATTAGTCTAATGTACAAGTTATGACAAATAACATCTTTCAACTAAAAGCCTCGTCACTACTTCGATGAGGTTAGACAAAATACTTACCAGTATGGGGTTGATTGTACTGATACTGCACTTCTGCACATTGCGTGCAGATTTTTGGAGCGGAGCTGCTGGTGATGTTGGATGCTGATTCGGAAGATGTTCGTGTGTTTGGATATAACTGTCACTTGTCCATGGTAGCTTAGGTTATTGTTAATCTGTTTATGTAACCTTCAAGCAGAACGTGCATTTATTTGTATTCAGTTTTGAAATTCCAAATTTTAGAAGCTCGTGATTCGTACTACCAGGTCTTGGGTAAATTTATAAATGTTCAGCTAATTCTTTACTATTTTCCTATAATCTCTTTTGAATTGTATTTTCTGTTAGTTGGCTTACCTAGCACTTCGACTTAGGTGCCATCACGACTAGTGGTTTTTGGATCGTGACAGTAAGCCCTATGGATATTCAAAAATTTTAATTTATAAATATATAACAACATTATAACACAAAATATGTTTTAAAAAAACACATTATAATTTCAAGAAAATAAAAAAGAAGAAACACATATAAAACTAAACATCTAGCATGTTTTACAAGAAGATACAATATAATTCCGCTAAAGTTACAATGCAGTTTAAATTAACTATGGCGTCTTAACTTTCAAATAGTTAAAAATCATAATTTCTTAAGAAAATTATCAAACTACATATCTTTCCTCCCTAAAAGTAAATACTTAATAAATTTTATCAATACTGTAATTTAAAATTTTGCTCCCTCATGAATAAATGCAAAATTACTTTTAAATAGTAAAACAATAAATGTATAATGATTTTAAGAGACATACAACTAAGACATGAAGATCTAACAAGTAAAGATATAAATTTTGGTTATCTATTTTCAGAAGAAATATTCAAATGATATTCACCCCTACGATATTCTCAATTAGTAAATATAAAATATTATGGTTCGTTATTTGAGTTATTTACAAATATTCCTATGGATGTTAATCCTTCATTTATCAAAGAATTTTGGGAGTAAAAAAAGTACTCATCAGTGAATTCGACAAATGATTTGTATAGAATCATTAGGCGAGTCACATGTGTTGAGTGTTAGACGTGTTTAGGGCACACAACGGACACTTAGGGGCGTAAGCCTCGTAGAACTATGTCTCATACATGAGCCTCGAGGCGTTTAAATAGTAACCAGCCCTGGGGCAAGCTCGAGACGAGTCGTGCAAAAGCTTTTTAAAACACTTAATAAGAGGGGTATTTCTGCGCCCACTACATCTGACAAATACTCCATGATATCTCAAATATTAGTGATTTACAAACTAAACATGTTTTAAAATCTTTTGCGCCTTAGAATAATAAGAAGGATTTATATTTAACATTCCAATTAGTGAAGTGTTAATTAAGTAAAATTTTAAGGAAGAAATAAAGAGTACTTGTTAAAAAAATAAAAAAAATAAAGAGTAGTTTAGATAAAATATTTTTATGATAGGTTGTTTGTTGGGCTCAACCAACTGTCACTACCCAAAAACCCCACTAAAGAGGTTGTGATGACATCTAATCTTTAAGACTAGATAAGCCTATCACTTAACAAAATTAAATCAATAAAACATGATATAACAAGGCAGAGTTTAATATAAAAGTGGAAATAGAGTTAATACAAGCCGAAATGGCTATAATCCATACATCTCCTTAGAACTAGGTACTACAGAGTTATGAGGTATAACTGAATACGTACAAAATATTCAAAATATAATACTATTCAAATATAAAATTAACAATATCAATATAAAGGATGAGGCTCCAAGGAACTGCGACTCATGTAGCTTAACCTTGAGTCCTAACGACTACATGCACTCTCAAGATCCGCCACCTCCAACACCTGGATCTACACAAAAATAGGCAAAAGTATAGTATGAGTATACTACATTCAATATCCAGTAAGTATAAAGACTAAACTCGGTGAAGTAGTGACAATGTTCAAGTCATATGATACTCACTAGTCAATAACATGTGAAATATTAATAATTGGAAACAAAATATGTAAGGAAACATACTATCAACCATCTCGCAGAACATGTGATAACAACCAATGTAGAAAACCCATCTTTGTCAACAGATTATCAAATAGAAGCGGGGACACGTGATAGCATGTCAAATTCAACTAACAACTCATTAAAAATACAATACGGAGTTTTAGGAAAACATGCATATAATTAGACTATCAACCCCGTTGCATGACATAACAACATCAAGAAAGACACCCACAAATCATCACATAACATCATTAATAATGACACCTTTATTTCGTCGCATGTGCACATAAGAATGGAATGCCCTCCTTATTTTACCACGTGCGCATTTTAACGTGGGAAACCCGAGAAAATGCCATCCTTACGTTGCCTCGCGCGCACAACAATAATCACAATCGCACGGCAAAGACCTCGTGCTGACATCCCAATCAATCCGCTCAACAAGTTCATATGTGCCACAATTATCACAAAACAACAATACCAAAGTTTCATCAAAGATATAAGCTCAATCTTATCAACAAAGTGCATAAGGACATGCCAATAACATAAACTGGGGATGAGTGTTTAACATATAAAGCATTAATACGACTAAAAGAATTTTAATGATCACATTCATGTAGCCACAAAGTGATTAAGCATATTTCATACAAAATACATCCTCAAATTAAGGTATATTGATAGCCTAAGGTCTAATCCGGTCATAAGTCATACATAGCACCTGTGTACACGCTCGTCACCCCATGTACATGTTGCTTTATACATAACATGAATAAACAATTAAGGCCAAATCCTAAGGGGTATTTCTCCACACAAGGTTAGACAAGATAATTACCTAAAACAAACCAGTTCAATACTCCAAAAGTGCCTTTCCTTTTAAAATCATTTCGTCCGACTCAAACCTAGCCAAAAATGACTCAATAACATCAAATAATGCTAGAGGAATCAATTCTAAACAATAAATTCCCAATCATTACCCAATTTCTCAAAAAGTCAACCAAAGTCAACCCTGAGCCCGCACAAACAAAAATAGTCGAGCGGTAGATCTCGACTGCCCATAACCCCACTGTAACGACCCGGCCGGTCGATATAATAATTAATGCCCCGATCCCTATTTACCGTTTCTCCCATGTCTATTTATGTTATTCGAACCTGTCAGTGCGTTGAGTGATAAAATCTGGGGTGATTTTGGACACATAGTCCATAAATGTGGATCTTAGCTTTAGAAATCTGGCCGTAGCTAGAGCTGTGTGAAGACGAATCCAGAATGGGATTCCGTTGACTCAGTTAGCTCCGTTGGGTGATATCGGGGTTAGGAGCGTACTCGGAATGTGTTTTCGAGGTCGGTTGTGGATTTAGGCTTGAATTGGCGAAAGTTGTAGTTTCGGCGAATTCGGCCGATAGGTGAGATTTTGATATCGGACTCGGAATGGATTTCCGGAAGTGACAGCAGGTCCGTAATGTCGTTTATGACCTGTGTGAAAAATTTGAGGTTATTCAGATGAGTTTAGACGTGTTTTGGCGTCGGATGTGAATTCTTGGAAATTCCTAAGTTCTTAGGCTTGAATCTATGCATATTTGAGTATTTTGATGTTATGAGGCGTGTTTTTAAGGCTCGAACTAGTTCGAATAAGGTATTAGGGTTGGTTGGTGGTTTTGGTTGAGGTCCCGGGGGCCTCGGGGTTGTTTTGGATGCTTAACGGGAGAATTTTGAACTTATCAAATTGCTGAACTAGACCTTCTTCTGGTGTTTTTGTACTTGCGAAGGTTTTCCCGCAGGTGCGGACACGCAGGCGCGATAGGGCCGATCGCAGGTACGATGGTGAGGGATTTACCAGTGGCCGCAGGTGCGACCTGGGTTCCGCAGGTGTGGAACCGCCGGCGCGACCAAACGACCACAGGTGCGGCCCCAGTAGACTTAAGTGAATTCCGCACATGCGATGCTTTTTCCGCAGGTGCGGTGATCGGGACCGCAGGTGCAAAAATCCCTGTTGATATTCCAAAAATCCGAGGGTTATGTTATTTCATTATTTTAGAATTTTGGGAGCTCGGGAGAGGCGATTCTTGTGGAGATTTTTGATTGGGTATTCGAGGTTAGTGATTTCTAACCATCTAATGCTAATTTCCATGTTCCTAATCTTAAATTTCACCCTTAAATTCGAGATTTTGATTTGAAATTGGGGAAAATTGGAAGAAACTTCCTAGACCAAATTTTGATGGTTTGATTGGGTATTTGACCTCCGATTTGAGATATTTTCATATGGTTAGACTCGTGAGTGAATAAGGGTTCAGTAAATATAAATTTTACCCGAATTCGAGACGTGGGCCCGAGGGGCGTTTTGGTCAAATTTTTTAAATTCGCGTATTAGTTCCGAATTTATTAGTTACCTTGATTTCTAGAATTTATATTTACTTTATACCATCAAATTGAATAGATTGGGGCCACCCGGAGCTAGATACTCGTGGCAAGAGCGTGATTATTGGTTGATTAGCACAATCGAGGTAAGTGGCTTGCCTAACTCTGTGTTGGGGAGGCATTTATAACTGATTTTTGACATAAAAACCCCGTGTACGTGTGGTGATGAGTACATGCATGGGGTATTGATGCGAGGATAGAATTCATGGTTTAACATGTTATATGCCTTACATTTTATGTGCGTTAATGATAAAAATACACTTTTTATGTGCATAATGGAGTCTATTTCATGTGTAGGTTAATTGGAGATGGAAACCGAGCTAAATGGATGCAAATACATCAAAAATACGCTCAAGAGGCGAGGAGGAGTGCACCGGGCTATAGCCGAGCGCCAGAGCCCAAATCCCTGACCCTGCCTGGCTTTAGCCAGGCGTTAGAGCTGAAACGCTTGACCCTGCCTAGCGTTAGCCAGGCGTTAGAGCTGAAACACCAGCCTTAGCCTGGCGTTAGGCAGGCGCCAGGGCCCAAACGCCAGGCCCTTGTTCCGGCAAAATTCGAGTTTTTGAAGAGTTTAAGTGTTTCCCGGTTGGAATAGAAGTCTCCTACACATTTAGGGTTTATCCCAAACATATAAATAGCCCCCAAAAACACAACTTGAAGGGGATTCGAAGAGAGGAAGTCATCAAAGTGAAGAAAAACCTGTGGATTACTACTGAGCAAAGCAAGAAAACACTGATTTTTACCTCCTTAGTTTATTACTCTGTAATTCAATTATGCACATTATTTTAGATTTGATATTTATGAATATGAGTAGCTAACTTTCTTAATCTAGGGTTTGGTGGAACCCGTTGGGGGACCAACTTATGGTGATATTAATATAGTTTGGTTGATTGTTCATCTCTATTTGTTCAACTACGTTCTTATTGTAGCTAATTGAATGGCCATCAATTAGCTGTGCCTAATTAGTGTGTATCTACTTGAGAGAGAGTGCATATTTAGGTAATTGTTTGAACAACACCACTCCCAGAGTATAGACGAAAGTCATAACCGAGGGTTTAGAGGTTGGATTAGAGATAACGATACTTCGGGTGCAATCTAAGTGAACTGTAATGCAATCTAGCTAGCGTAACTTGAGAGAGTGCGTCTAGTAAATTATCATAATTACTTGAGAGAGATTTATGGTAGATAGAGTGTTCATGATTGATAGAGACAACTAATCAAACTATAAGAAGTATCCGAGAAGTAAGTTCACCAACGGGGGAAACCATAACCTTAGACCTTTATCATCATTGTTTACAACACATTGTTAGTAATTGCTAGTTATTATTATTGTCAGTAGAATTAGTAAAACATCATCAATTTATATTAAAAAGTCTTGAGAGAATTGATTGAGTAAAATTTGCGTATTCTAAAGACTTGATTGATACGTTAACTCCCTGTGGGATCGACTCTGGGATTAATACCCCAGATTATATTTGCAACGCCCGTTTAGTCTTTTATCAGACATAGTTGAGCGTGATAAGGTATTCTCACTAAATCCATTGTTTCCTTTTATGATATACTTCATCTTCAATTCCTATTACTTCTGTTATTGGTTTAGCTGAGTAGCGGCTTAAGATTTTATCAAGTCCAACGATTTTACCTGATTTTCCACTCATTACTATTATTTGAAACTGGGTTCAGTACCTTTCCTCTATTTTTGCCAACTGTTTTCCCAAACTTTTGAATTACGCTATATCTAATATACATCTCGTATTACATATTTACATTGGGACTGCGGGCTATGACCTGAGACTTTCCTGTGCATTGTATTGCATATTTACATAGGGATTGCGGGCTACGACCTGAGACTTTCCCTTGCATTGCCTTGCATTTTTACATTGGGACTACGGGCTATGACCTGGGACTTTCCCTTGCATTGCATTGCATATTTACATTGGGACCGCGGGCTATGACCTGAGACTTTCCCTTGCATTGCATTGCATATTTACATTGGGACTGCAGCCTATGGCCTGAGACTTTCCCTCACATTACATTGCATATTTACATTGGGACTGCGGGCCAAGACCTGAGACTTCCCCTGTATGGCATTGTACGACTATCTACTGATTTATATGCTGTGCAGAACTGAGATTTATTACTTCGTTCTTTCCGGTTCACTTTACTTCCGGTTAATTATTACTATTTTTACTTATATGTTAATTATATCTATTTATTTTTTCAAACTCAGTAGAGTCGTAACCTGACCTCGTCACTAATTGACTAGGGTTAGGGTTGGCACTTACTGGGTACCAAATGTGGAGTACTCACACCCTTCTGCACATGTTTTCTCATGTGCAGACCCAGGTTCCAGCACACCATTCCGGAATCAGTAGAGTAGCAGATCTTCGGGAGACTTTGAGGTATTTCTGCAGCGTCCGCAGAGCTTCTGAGTCCCCCCTCCTATCTTAGCATGGTTATGGTTCGTATATGAGACTACACTTTCATTTCCAGTTTGTATATTGAGCCATAAAGTTTAGCTTGTGATGTTGGTGACATTCCGGGTTTTGGGAAATACAAACTGTATATGCTGAGTAACTACCTTATATCTAGTTGATATCCTTTTTGTCTTTATTTATTGATTCTGTTGTTTTCCGCATATTTCTAGGCTTACCTAGTCATAGAGACTAGGTGCCGTCACGATACCTTTCAGAGGGTAAATTGGGTCGTGACAAGTTGGTATCAGAGAGTCTAGGTTCATAGAAGTCACAACATCATAAGCCGGTTTATTAGAGTCTTGCGGATCGGTGCGGAGACGTCCGTATCTATCTTCGGGAGGCTATGTAGCTTTTAAGAACAATCAAATTCTTTGGAATTCCTTATCGTGCTTGTTACCGTCATCAAATTCTTAAACTCTATTATATTCTTTCTTTGAGATGGTTCGTATTTAGGTAATTTTTTAAACAACACCACTCCCAGAGTATAGACGAAAGTCATAACCGAGGGTTTAGAGGTTGGATTAGAGATAACGATACCTCGGGTGCAATCTAAAGTGAACTGTAATGCAATCTAGCTAGCGTAACTTGAGAGAGTGCGTCTAGTAAATTATCATAATTACTTGAGAGAGATTTATGGTAGATAGAGTGTTCATGATTTATAGAGACAACGAATCAAACTATAAGAAGTATCTGAGAAGTAAGTTCACCAACGGGGGAAACCATAACCTTAGATCTTTATCATCATTGTTTACAACACATTGTTAGTAATTGCTAGTTATTATTATTGTCAGTAGAATTAGTAAAACATCATCAATTTATATTAAAAAGTCTTGAGAGAATTGATTGAGTAAAAGTTGAGTATTCTAAAGACTTGATTGATACGTTAACTTCCCGTGGGATCGACTCTGGGCTTAATACCCCAGATTATATTTGCAACTCCCGTTTAGTCTTTTATTATACATAGTTGAGCGTGATCAAATTTTGGCGCCGTTGCCGGGGAATTAACGGTATTATCAATTGAGTTGGAAGAAATAAAAAATTCTGAAATATAGTCAATTTTCCTTAAATTTTTGTTTTTACATTGAAAATTTAACGTTTGCTAACGTGTTGCAGGTGCATGCCTAGAAACTCATCGAGGACTGGTGAAGTAATTGAAGCCTTATCAGACCCTGAGAAAGTTTTCAGGACCATAAACCGGACCAACCGAAAAAGCAAACATCAACCACAAATTGAACAAATTGAAACAGACATGGAAGATGCACACAACCGAAACAATCATGGGGATGACGTGGTAGACCCAGTCGCTCACATAGGGGCAGAGGCTCCTGTATATGACTGGGCATAACCTATAACTGAGAATTTGGCCACAGCGATACTGGTTCCTCAGATTCAGGCCGAGTCCTTCCAGATAACAAATAACATGCTGCACCTATTGCAGAACAAAGGGCTATTCTCAGGATCATACATCGAAGACCCCCAACAGCATTTGAAAAACTTCCTGTCAATTTGCAAAACTCAGAGGCAGCCAAACGTCACTCAGGAGGCAATAAAACTGTTGTTGTTTCCATTCTCAGTGATTGGAGCTGCCCAGACTTGGCTAAACTCACTCCCCATCAATTCCATTACCACATGGGAGGAGCTAGTTAAAAAATTCGTGAACAAGTTTCATCCACCCAACAAGACTGCTCAACAAATTGATGATATCTTGAGCTTGAGACATAAACCAATTGAAACACTACAAGAGACATGGGAACGATTTAAGGGGATGCTGGTTGTCTGTCCACATCATGGTATTCCAAAGCAAATGTNTGGCCACCTTGATAACACAAATGAGTATACTTACTAAGAAGGTGGAGGAATCAGGACAAAAACAACAAGTACACATCGTAGACACAACCAATGGGGGCTTATGCACATTATGCATTAGTCAACCACTTGATAACCACTGGAATGCAGAATGTGATAACCCTCCTTATTCAGAAAATATGAATTATGTGACAAATTATGAACGTCAGAGACAAGGGGGGCAGAACTGGGGTCAACAAGTTCAACCATATAGGCCACCTCACCAACAGCAAAATAGTGGAAATATAGGCGTCATGAGACCACAAGGCAATGCAACACCATATCCGAGACCGCACGGTTATAACCATCAGAATCAACAACAATCATACTAACCTCCTCAGCATCAACAGGGGGGAAGGCAAGAAGATGGGTTTTCGCGGTTGGAAGCTATGATGCAGTAGGTGATTGGGTCAAATACCAAAATCAGTGAGAGAGTAGATGCACATGATGCAGCTATTAAAAATATTGAAGTACAACTGGGGCAGATTTCAAATGCAATTAACAATCGTCCTCACGGAACTTTACCTGCTGATACTCAGGTGAACCCAAGGGACCAAGGCCCAAAACAGTTAATGGCAGTGACCCTCCATAATGGCAGAGACCTGGACCTAGAACAAGAAAGGAGGCATGAAAATAGACAGACAAACCTACGGGTACAGGTACCTAATGAAATTGATGACTCTACCCCATTAAGTAAGGGCACAATGCAACCAGCTGAAGGAGAAGTTAATAAGCAAGGCGAAGCTGAGAAAGAACTTGAGGAAATCCCAGAGCCAGCAGTTGAGGTGATAGTGGAAAAGGAAAAAGAACAGATAATAGAAAAGAAAAGAGCACCAGCTCCATTCCCTCAAAGGCTAGCAAAATATCAGAAGGATGAGCAGTATAAGAAATTCTTGGACATGCTAAAACAGATACAGGTAAATATCCCATTGATTGATGCATTGAAGGAAATGCTTGGCTATGCTAAAATGATGAAAGACTTAATGTCCAGAAAATTCGACTTCCAAGACCTGGCTACTGTCACTCTTACCTAGACTTGTAGTGCAGTGGTGACACGTCCTATTTTTGAAAAGTTGGCTGACCCGGGGAGTTTTACAATTCCTTGTACTATTGGCAACTTCTCTTTCGCCAAATACCTATGTGACTTGGGAGCCAACATTAATCTGATGCCACTGGCTATATATAAAAGACTGGGGATTGGTAGAGCCAGGCCTACTTCTATGCTGCTAGAACTCGCTGATAGGACGGTAAAGAGACCGTCAGGTCTTCTAAACGATGTGTTAGTAAAAGTGGGGAAATTTGTATTCGCTGCTGACTTTGTGATCCTAGACTACCGAGTAGATGAGGAAATTCCCATAATCTTGGGAAGGCCATTTTTGGCCACATGCATNAAGATGAGGCTCAATAATGAAGAAATCACATTCAACGTGCAGAAGTCTATGAGGTGACCAAGTGAGTTCGCTAACTGCTCTTTTATTGATGCCGTGAACGTGATACTGGAAGAAGATGATGCAGCCTTAGCTGTTGGGGATCCATTGGCTGCATGTTTGATGAACTTAGATGATATGAACGGTGAGGAACTAGCAGAATGGGTATTA